>PVIR01019479.1:0-32028 GCA_004026965.1 Petromus typicus
AATTTGCATGAAGCAATGCAAAGGAGAAATTAGAAAAGTAATAGAGAGAAAGAATCCACAGACTTCACATAAGTGCAAGAATAAATGGGAAAAAGCAGCAGACCTATGGTTTGGTTTGGACATGTCATTCGAACAGAAACTGAAGATACATGAAGAACAAGCAGATGAAGTATGAAGAAAGAAAAGTAATGTGGAAACTCTGTGACAAACATCATGGATTTTGTACAATGCTTATAAATGTGATATTTATAAATGTAATGAACTTGGACTTCCATGAGACAATGCACAAGATGACACAACATGGGTTAAAAAGTACACAGCAAGGCTGCATGAGGAAGTGACTTAAGGTGGACTCTGAAGGCAAAATAACAGAGTTCAAATTCTGGCTGTGACTCACTCCTGTGTAAGTTGCATTATACAGACTATGTCACCTTTCTGCCTCACCACTGCTTCCTCCGTAAAATAAGTTCATTGCAGTATCTATGTCACAGAATTGTGGGAAAGAGTTTTTGTTACCTACTTATTGATTTGATGTTCTGTATTTAACCTTTGTTGCTCACGGAGTTGTGCCCTTTAAATCTTTCTCATTTGGCACTGAAAGATCCCAGAGGAGGGAAAGGCTTTCCTGTCAGTTCCAACACAGTAGACAGAAGGAGCTCCTGCTCATGTGGTCCATCTAGGAGCCAGCTCTTACCTCAGATGGCGGCCACTCCCTGTCCACTCCTTTACTGCACAGTGGACAGCCTCATCCCGCATCCAACAGCAGCATACTGCACACCCCATGAACAGATTTTCCCGGAACCCGAGGGCTGAACTTCCAAGTTCCACAGGTGAACTCCTTGACAACTCCCCTGCTGTTTAGTGGACCCTAGTTACTCCTTGTGCTGTCAGTTCCAGATTGTAATCCTGGGTAAGACAGACTCGTTTTGGGATTTCTTGCGTTATTGGTAACTATCGCCATCTTCTCTTGCTCTTGCTATTCCTATACTTCTTAGCTTTCTCTCTAATTCCTACTCACCAATCCTTCATAACTGCAGTCCTCTGCTATGGTTATTAATTCTTTATGCCTTATTGAATAATAGCTGTCCATTTTACTTTGTGGTTTCTGTTTCCTGCTTGGATTTTGACTGATATGGAAGCATTAATAAAATCACATGTGTTAAGTATAAGCAGTGCATTGTGTACAATAACAATTTTAATAAATGTTATTAAAGCAACCTTTAACATGAAAGGCAGAAAAAATGAGTATAGTTTTAGATTCAGGCCCATTAGAAAATACCCTCTATCACCTGATATCCTTGGTGAAAAGAAAAACTACTATTTGTATTATCTTTATTTTACTTGAGTTTTTGTCATTAAACAGATTTTAATCCAATGAAAGCTACTACTTATCTCACTAAGTAAATACAAAAAATTAAGTAAGTAAATCATATTATTAAAATGAATATAAAGTGAAAACATAAACTGCCTCCTACTTTAATTTATGGGCCATTTTAGCACTAGCTGGATGATTGATTAAACTTCATTTTACCAGCATCACCTTTGTGACTGTTCATCTTGATAGAGCAATTTCCTTAAATTAAGAAATACCAGATCAGTACAGTATGCTCTTGAGGACTAGGTAGATTGTTGAGACATAACCTTGTGCCAGGCCCTGTCTGGCCTCATACCCCAGCTATTTCCCAGCTGCCATTAACTCAGCAGCTTGACTCCATCATGCCATCCCGTTGTACCCTTCCACCGTGCTTCTGCCATGAAGCCTTTCCATCTACTGAGTCTCCCTGGACCATAAGCCACATTTAACCTTTCCTCTATGCAGTTGTGGGTGTTGCACATTGCATCACAGTGGCAGGATCAGTAACTAATGCAGGCGTATTCGAAATGATTAAACTTTTCTGCTTAGATGGTTTCCCTACAATAATATAAAGATATATATTGCATTGTACTTTTCAGATACTTCTTCACAAATTATCAAAAATTTTATACTCATGATGGTCTGAAAGTATCTTTAGGAAAGATATCATCACTGTGCTCTCTGAGAGAGAAAAGCTAAAGGTAAAGAGGTTAAATGACTTAACCCTAGGGTTAATTAACGATGGATTAATAATTAATGAATTGAGAACACATCTCAGATCCACCAATTTTTGTAAATGCTTTTTCTGTCCACTCTACTCATTGCCCAAACATTATGAATAAAAGTGCTCCAAAGTCAAATAACAACTTGAGTGATTTTTTTTTCTTCTCTAGACATGCAATATTTCAAGACACCTTTATAACAACCATGCAGACCAGTGCTTGAGTGTATAGGCCCTGAACCTTACCTGCGGTCACCATCTTCAGTGACGCACCCAGTGCTCTTGGTAGGGCTTTTAGTACATCCATTGTACCCCTTCTATCTCTGAATGCCACAACAGCTCTGTCTCTGCTATTGATCATTACCACGGGCCCTTCCACACCCCTTCTGGTTCTCTATATAAAATGTCCATGACATGTCAGAAATCTATAAACCTTTTTCCTCCTCTAAATCTCTATGATGCAAAAATTGCTGAATTATTCACAATCTTAATTCATTCATATTTATAAAATCTAGTACTGGACTAGATGTTATGCCAAACTCCTACCATCGCCCATGAGCTCTGATTCTAATGTGTGAAAGATGACTCTGAAGTTTAGAAGTTATTTAGATATATCATGTGAGAAAACAGTTCTTTGAATTCACTAAGGAATTTTTTAGATAACAGTTATGATCACTAAATATTCAAATTCCAAAGGCTTGAATGGATCCAAGGATGTACATGTTTAAAAGTCCTAAGTGCCCAGGATACATGATCACGTATGGGAAGTACTGTATTCAGGCCCTCAGCTCATTGCTTAAGTCTTCTTACGTGACAAAAGTTCTTAAAAGTTTCCAGAGACTGATTGTTTTCCATTTCATTACTTAACAAAAATTTTTGTAGTTTCTCATTTTTGCATTGTGCACATGAAAGGACTCACTTCAGGTCAGTGGAGAGAATTGATGGTCACATTATATTATAAAATATACAAATGACAGATCCTTAGTGCTTGAAAGAGCCAGATGACAGAAACCACATCTGTGACAGCTGACAGGTTTTCCAAGACTCTAAAAGCACAAATCAAAAATGTACACTAAAAATACCAACTCATAAAATGGTATTATAAAAAAAGGTAATAAAGTGGCTTCCACAATCACAGACCAGGCCTTTCATGATAAGAAGAGACACCATCAGTGCCGTGTACCTTGAATAGTGTCTTATTAGAGTTAAAGTTAAAGGTATTAAAGACATGTATTCTAATTCTGGTTTCAATCACCAGACAGGAGATCCCTCATGACTTTTCTAATCTTTTGTCATGTATCTAAAATTGAAGGTGGTCAACAAGATACTGTCTTTATTAAAATTGGCAGAATCTATGAAAAGTCAGATTAAAAATGTAAAAGATTTTGCTTAGTGTTTTGTTGTCAGCTTTATGCATCAGCTGACTCCAGCAGTTAGTGTTTTTACCATTCAAATCAAAAAGTAACTTTTCTTCAAAAATTCAGTGTTTTAGCAGCAGGCAAAACTTAACATTGTGCTGCTTACAAAAAAAGAAGGCTTGTGTGTAGAAACAATAGCAGCGATGATAGATGCTGTTATAAATGTTCAGAACACAGCAAGGCATACAAGTTTCACAACAGCCAAAGAAGAGATACAGTGTTTCTGGATCACAAAGAGGTGGGCAACTTGCTCAAGGTCACACAGCAAGGACACACCTTGCTCAGAGTCATACTCAAGTGGCTGACCCCAAAGTCTGTGCTCTGAATCATCATGGAGTCTTTGCTCTTCCCAGCTGAGCAAACTTTGAAAATTTCCTATCAGTGATGGTTTCTATAAATCAATAGGTCATCAGTTCACTGGAGAAATCATACATAAACAAATTCAGATACCTAACTCTAAAAAAGACTTAATGGCAGCAGCACTACTGCCATCAGAGGCTACTAAACAGGAGATATTTGATGCTGTTGAAAAGAAATACAGAGACTTGGGACCAAAACAACCACTGTTTAGTCCCATTCCAGACACTAGAAATGCTTGTCCTTATTTCTCTCTCTTTGAACTGCAGAAACTGGGCTTGAAGGTCAGGAATCTGACCAGTTCAAATCTATACCTGGATAAAGTATTTTAACTCACAAATATATGAAAGTGGCAAAAAGATTTGATGACAATGTTGGAACTTAAAAGATATTTACTTTATCACTCATTGAATTTATATAAAACAAACTACAAAGGACATAGAGATTTTTTTCTTCTAGTTCTGTCTCGTGTTCTTTCCTTCTAGTTCTTTCTCTTAAAGGGATCACCTTTAATTAAGTGACAACAAACGAGTCTTACTGAACCACTATTTCCTTCTCCTATGAACTCCCAGGGCCATTGCCAGACTCACAACTATACAGTGGATAAAAGTACACAAAATAAACACGAATGGTTGGGGTGCACCAACATGAGTCCCACTTCTGTTGTTCTAACCCAGTAGGTTCTGCCTGGCCCTCAGTACTGATTACAGAATTATGTGCACTAGTCCTTCACTTAGACCCTTGGCTTTAGACTACTTGTCTTGGTAGCTCAATACTTCACTGTCAGGAATTTAAGCTAAATCCAAGTCTCATCTTTGCTAGTCTTCAAATCCAGACTAGCCTTAGAGAGCTATCACAGCTCAGTCATGATCATTACTGTTTGCATCAGGGCTCCTACTCTTGAGTCTTGATCTTCACTGAAGCACTTGATAAAATTCTGTTTGCCAAGAACTACAGAGTGACTCTGTAAGGCTCTCATAACTATCGGTACCCTGAGCATTGTCTGAGCTGTCTTGGCTGCAAGAATTGTGGTTTTCAAGAATTTGTTGTTGATACAGGGTCTCAAAGGCTCTTCCTTAAAAATGGTCTCTTCATGCTTGATGTAGAAACTGAAAAAAGAATCTCGCTGGCACAGCTAAAAGATATTCTGACACTGTTAATCATCACCAAACCATCTTTACTTCAAATTTGAAGTCAAATCTTTATACTTCACACTAAACATTCTTAAGTGCAAGCCTCTGGAAATGCTAACTTCAAAACATTACCCATATGTTACACAGACGTATACCATCTGGTCCGAGCTAAAACCCCCAGTTCTCGGTGGAGTGGCCTACACTCGCTATCTACCTAACTCTATCTAAGGCATGTGTATTTGTACCACTCTTTCAACTAACATGGCACATTTGCCTTTCTTGGGACTAAATTTAATCCCTTTAAACTCTGAGAACAAGTTGAAACAGGAACTCATTAGATATATCTCCTAGTGCCCAGCTCCATAATCGCTCCTCAAAATAGTGCCTTTGTGGCATGTTAGCAATGCAAGTTTTTAACTCACAATTATCAATGCCCTATGAAAGCATAAAGCTAGTGCTGCAATTCTCCCAGAAGAAAATGAAAAAGAGATGTTTCAGTGAAAGCCAGCAAAATGGGGGAGTATTTTTCAAAATGAAAAGAACTTACTAAAAGTGGAAATTTCAAAACCAATTAATCTCATCTTTAATTTCTTTTGGCTTGTAAATTTTATTAACTTTACCAAAGACTATATTTATAAGCTAGAAGCAGTTCTGAAACTAGAAGGGGTAAACAAAGGAATTGGTCATTAAGCTACTCTAAATATCTAACTTCCACCAAGACAAAACCCATCAACTCTATTTTGTCTTGCAAAAGGCAAAGCATTCAACCATGACCTGACCAATTTCCCCTTTGATTTGGCTCTTCTGTTTGATGCCTAATTGGTTAGTTGTGGGAATTGGTTGACAGGTGTCATAATGAAAGCAAAATGATCTGCAAATACCAGGGATATCCTTTGGAAATAAAGTTGATGTCCATGTAAATAAGGTACTTGTAGTGACTATAATGAGTATATATCCTGCTTCATGGTTTAAAAGCATTTTCACATATTTGTTTCAAGATTCTCACAGAATAAGACAGCAGGGATATCATCTCATCCAGAAGAAGAAACATCAGTTTCAAATAATACTGTCATAAAGAAATGGATAAAGTATTTTGATATGTATCCATTGCCTTTATAATGTACAACATCAGTCATTAGGCAGATGCACCTGGGCATCAGAGTAAGGAACTACTCTCTTCCTGTTCTGTTGTCAGACATCATTGTACAGTAAGTGCTCGCAAAGCTTACGTGCACCACAATCGGGACTGTGCTTGTGATTGTTAAGCCTCACCGCCCAGTTTCTGAATCACTAGCTCTGGGAGGAGCCCAAGAAGTTACATATCTAATGTGTACAGTCTATGGCCCATGTCTGGGGAACATTTCCAGGCACTCAAACAAAATTTTCTTTTGTCCCCCACTGACCTCAAAGGAAAACTTAGGGAAGACTTAAGGTCATTTCATTCACTCTTGACTTGCATTATGTTGCCATAAGTATTGCTCTAAATAATTAACACAATCTGACTCAAAAAAGAGAATGCCTAGATTATTATATGAATCACAACTTTCAACTTTATATTAAAACTTCTGCCTTCTCCCTTTTCAGGCTGGAACAGAATGGGGTAGAAAAGAGGGGAGCAGCTAGCACCTGGATTTCTTTACCTTGTGTTCCCCATACACACTAGCATTCTGTTGGTTGAGAGGACATTTGAAGGTGAAGAAAGGTAACAGAAAAAGAAAGGCCTTTGTTGAAGCACTATCCTAATGATAGTTTTTGCACTCTCTTGAATGGCGGGTTTTGAAGTTACTGTTAATTTTAATATGTCAACTTCATCCTATTAAGAAATGTTTATCAGAATAGTAAACCCCTCCCCTCTATGTGTGTCTGCGTGCTGCTTGTACACATAGTCCCTCAACCATTCTGCCCTGGCTCAATAAACTAAGCAGTTTCAATACACCATGCCATAATATTCTTGCCTTGGATCCAGCTGACTATGTACTGAATCTCTCCAAACCATGAGCTTAATCAAATGTCTCCTTTCAATTGTTATGTGGTATTATATCCCAGCAATGAATGATCTGACATATAGAATATTGATACTAAGACTGGGTGTTTAGAAAATATTGATACTAAGACTGGGGAGTTTAGAAAAAGTGGAGCACAAAATAGAGGAGTTTTAAAATGCACTAAGCAAAGTCTGATAGATGATTCTCTCCAGATCTCAGAAGATCAGAATTTTTTGTCAGGTTATAAATAGTAAAAGCCAAGTGCAAGAGGTATCAGTTGGGAATGACTTCATTTGTGTTTTGTATGGAGGTTATGTGAGTTAAACTCTGACAGGAAATTTGTTCATGTCCTGGGAGTTTGCAGAAGACTAAGATTAAGAGCAATAGGCTGACCTATCAGGCAGAGGAAATTTCAAAACAAGTTCAACATTCAGACTGTGACATGGGTACCACTAATTGCTTTTAACTAGGTTTCTAATGAAAATCAAGGGCAAAAGACAGAATAGAAAGATTTTTAAAATTTAAATTTGGTCCAGAAGGAACCATGTGTAAATTTGAAGCCGAAAAAAGTGTGACTACTAAAAAAAAGTATCCCTGTTACAAAGAAACCAAGTACTTTGCAGAAAGACAAGAAGAAGGTTGACTTGAGGGCATCTCAAAAATCAGTAAGAAAATACCCACTGAGGACACAAGGGTACAAAGGTATCACCTTTTCATTTGAGAAAAGAGTCCTTGGGAATTTTGCTTTCCAAGGTCTCAACTGGTTGCTGGTTTCCCAAAATACATTTCTATCTTCTTAACCATCCAGGAGCTCCGAAGCTGCTGAGCCATCATAGAAGAAGCCTGAGTGCTTCTCAGCCCAAGTGGAGGCCCAAGCCTCCCCATGATGTGAATTTATCAGCACACAGCAGGCAACCTGGGGGATTAATGATGATTCCATGCAAATATCAAGAAGCCTAGAAGGACAGGCAAGTAGCTCCTGAGAGGGCAGTGCATGAAGCTGTGGGAATGAAGCTGGAGAACACAGGAAGTCAAAGATGTGAGGAATGTAGATCATCTGACTGGAAAGCTGCAGACAGAAGTGGAGCCAGCTCAAGGAGGAGGCCATACTGGCTGCAACTGCCTGGCCAAAGGGGTGTGGGGCTCTAGCCCTATGGTGTTGATTATACTTTGAAGTCTTTTTCAAAAGGGTTAAAATTTAAGCCACTAGACTTTATGTAAACCATATTACCTGCCACCAGGTGATTAGACTCATGTTATCATTTGAAAATTTTCATTTTGGTTTCTTTATTTTCCTTTTTTCCATTTTGAAAACTGTGAAATGATAATATTTCCCCAAGAGTAAAGAATCCTGTCTCCAGACTGCCTTCAGACAAACTGAAAGTCAGTTCTTGCAAGAATTTCTGGTTTGCTGATCTAGTCCATAAACTTCACCCCTGTCAGTTCTTACAATTGTGAGTCAACTCCTTAAAAGAGATTTATGTCTGTCTATGTACCTCCTATTACTTCTTTTTCTCTGGAAAATCCTGATGAATGTATAATGTTTTCCTGAAACTTCTATTTTAACATTCATTTTTAAACCTTACAAAAAGCTATATTATTTCCATTTTATGGAAGAGGAAATAAATACATAAACTTAGCCAAGGAGAAAGCATTTAGGGGGAATACAGTGGGGATGTACCCAGATGTCTTAGATTTCAAAGGCTATGCTCTGATCACAAGATATTACTCTGTACCTATAAAAGCTACATAGTTGAGTCAATTGTATCACACATGTGAATTCATCCATAATACTTTTCCTAGAACAGGCAGTTATTCAGTGACTTAAATTCAAGATAATTCTGTCAACTTGATAGAGCCAACTGATTATATACTTTGTAAAGACAAAGAATTCAGCATGCATTTTTGTTTACATTATTAAAGTATTGGGGTAGAAAATACCATTCGTAATAGTGAAAACTTTTTAATTCTGAAAAAATATATATAGGATAAATGTATGTGGGGCTTCCTAATATGAGATTAGTTTTTTTTTTTAAATTGACCACTCCATAAGCTTTTTCTCATTTTATCTCTATATCTTTGCTTTTATTTAAGCAAAAGAAACCTGGGATAAAATGTCCATTCTGTGGATCTTATGCAATGGTGCAGCATGATATTACTACTAGAATCTTGAACTTCTAGAAAATTCTCTTAACTTGAGAGAAGGAAATAAATAGATCATTTTTCAGGTACACATAATAGCTCATCTGACTAGAAGTGGTTTCTTCCTGTCTTAGTTACTTGTCTTACTGCTAAGACAAAACGCCTGACACCCAAAGTTAAAAGGGGGGAAGGTTTACTTAGCTCATAGTTTGCAGAAATTTCAATCCTTCTTGTCTGGTCCAACATAGAGTGGCAAGCAAGAAAGCAAGATTCAACACAAGCCTCTTACTGTCTTTTCTATTGTATCAGGCTATCAGGACTAGAGTGCTGTGAAACCAATCAGTAACTGATTTAATAATTGCACATGCACCTTTAATCTCAGAATCACACACTCTGGATTCAGCTACCTCTGAAAAAGACCAACCTAAGACTTCACAGGGCTTTGTGAGGACATCTACAAACAAGTTGTAACAATTCCAGAATTTTACCCTTAAGTCAAAAGGTAGACCAAGACTCCTCCCCTGGAACATTTCCTTGAGAATATAATGCTTCTGAGAGCTTATATACGACCAACTTATTTTGTTGCTGACCTCAGTAAGCTGAAAATAGGCAATTAATTTTCTTCTTATCCAAAAAGTGGATACATTCCCCAGATCAAGGAAAGGAAATATATTGTAGTCGTATAACAATCAAGTTCATACTACTCTCCAGATTTCTGCTCCATGTAAATTAACCTAAGTTGTTCCTCATTCTTTGAGGACAAAATGTCCTTTCTTCACATTGTATAGACAAAACTCCAGGAGAAATTGAGATTCCAGGAAAAACAGTGAGACTCAAAGTGTGAGACTGATGTATAAATGATGTACCTGCTGCCATTTTGTACACCGGGGAAAGACTGAGTTTGGCTCTTACTTTCCATCCAGCTGTGCTAAAATATTCAGTGCTATCAGGTTAAAATCACAAGCAATTTCAAACGTAATCCTTCCCATAGCTGTTGTAGGCCTTAAAGGCAGATATTCCTCCATGTAGGCTCATCATCTTCCCCACATTACTGGGGTGGGGGGCTGGGCACAGTCCAGAGAACAGTGCATACTGTAGTAAAACCTTGATGGTGAGTGAAACATCCTAAGTTCAAAAGGCCTTAACCTCCTTAATCACAAATCCGCCCTGCCTCACAAAGACAGTGGCAAGGATGGTGGATTACCCATCACATGGCTGCCCAAGATAAGATCCTGAGGGACTGGGAATGAAGCAGGAAGGTTTGTTCAGTGAAAATGAACTGACCCTGTTCATTGACTCTGATAGATTACACTCCAGAAGAGTAAAAAGAAAAGGCCTTTCCTTCTTTTTCTTTCTGTCTGTTTCACTTAGAACACCTTGGCTATGAAGGAAGTAATCAATAAGTAGAGTTTCCAGCCAAACTGAAGGGGATAAACCAGTAAATGCTAAGCTTTGGAGCATTGGGAAGGCTCATTGTGCAGTTTCAGAACAATTTCCATGTCATTAACTCTAACAGCTCCCTTTACCAAAGGGACCGGCTGTCGGGAAGAGCATCAGCATTATTTTGCTTTCCACTCTCAGGCATGGTGACAATGACATAGCAGTAATGATAATGATGCTACCTTCCATATGCCTAACATACTAAATGGATGGTGCTTATTTATATACCTGTCAGTTATGTAAGCTCCATGAAGGCAAGAATTGTGTCTGTCTGTTTTCCAGGTCCCTCCAAGCCTGTCAAATGCTTAGGTGATAAATGTCTGTTGAATAAGTAATTAAGTGTTACATTTAATATTCAGAAAGCAATGTCCTCCAAAGTGGATTATTTGTTCAATGTTATAGAAGTTGAACCTGAGTTGCAGGGATCTAAGCTAGATACCCAAGGTCACACACCACTGAGTGGCTGAGTTAGAAGCCAAACTAAGATCTTCTGACTCCACCTCTGAATATTTACCACATCCTGCAGTGCTGCTAGATTTGATAAGCATTGCATTACGGATACAGTCAGTAATGAGACTAGCATGTCAAAACACAGGAATAACTATGCTATTGAAAAGAATGACAAAAGAAAAAAACTGAAGCTCTAAGGTCAGATCACAATAAAAGTGCAGTGAAAAGTCAAGTTCAAAAGATTGGTCATTATTAATCAAATTATAGATCAGTCCCCATAGCCACATATTTCCTTGCACTTGCACTCGAGAGACCCTTTGTAAAACATTCACAGAAAGAGATCGATACCTCTCTGGAGGTAAGTGGCATAAATTATGTCTCAACGTACATACCACACGAGTTTTACTGTGTGTTGTATACAGTAATTGCATTTTATAGATGGCCGTGGAAAGCTTCAGTCCTCATTGATTTTGATCATAAACTAAAAGGTGACACAAAAGAAAAGAACAGCACTGGAGATGAAGAAGTCAGTCAGCTGAAGCTGCAAAGGAAAATGAAAATTTGGCATGCAGCATGTGATCAATCCATGTCTCTTGGAAAATGAATGTAGATATTTCAAGACTTTATTTTGAGCCAGAGTACATGAACAGTGATATGAGAAGTGCTTTTTAGCTCATAGTTGGTGGTAGCACCATCAGCAGGATTTGAGGCAATGGGAGCTCCCCTCAACTGCAGACCTTCCTCACTTCCCCTCATGGCTACTGGCAGAACAGCTTAGGAACCACGTTCACTGAGCATCTGTAATTTTATCATTGGATTTAATGTGTCTTCAGGATTTACAATCAAAGTCAGATGCAGATTATCACATAATCGAGGATCATCAGCTTGCCACTCACATTTCTGAGTTCCAGAATCATGTTTTCCAAGCCTTCATGTCCTTCATTTCTCCAAGCCCTTCACAGGGAGCAATTCTGAAGAGTCGGTAACACAGGACAGCAACTTCTACCCTTTTCTCAAGGCCAATTTTGCAATATGAGCAAAATGATTGGAAATGGAGTCCTGAAAACACTGAAACCATCTGTCAGGGACTCAGTTAAGAAGATCCACACTGTTCAGAGCCAAGGATGGGGATAAATTATGCCTGACTGAAAATGTCCAAAGCAAGTGGACTCCCATTCAGGTTTATTAGTTAATGCCCCAGCAAAAATTACATGTTCAGATGATTGTAATGAACAGCAAGCTACACTGTTGATGAAGAAAGCAAAAGTGAACATAGAAAAAAAAATGTTTTTCTAGTTACAATAATAGCCAAAGCAGGTATCATGAAAGGGGACTGCAAATTTCTCTCAAAATGCCTCTCCACCTATTTACATTCATATACAATCCTGTGAAATGTTTCTGTGCATTTTGTGAAAACAACCCTGTTAATATTTAATCACAGATTCCAAAAAGTATTTGACTGATATTTAGCCATGAAATATACTTTGTAAAATATTAAAGAACTAGAGGGTGGGGCTGCTGTGATGAAATAATACAGCTGAGGGTGTCAAGCTTTAGAATAAGTTAAACACATTATCTCTTTCCTCCCTTCAATATTTACTGTCATTTTTAAAATATTGACATCTTAGATTAACAAAACAGAACTTCTCACATTGGATTAGACAGAATTGTGTACTGGTAAACAGAGTCCAACTGTTCACACAAACATGAGAACTAAACTACTTCACAGAAGCCAAAGCATCCCTTAGTTGTAAGAGTACTACCCTGCAAAACGAGCCGTCACTTCCACAGGCACTCACTGGCACTACTTTGAAGGACCAAGTAGACATTTTGGCTACCGAGTTATGATCAGCAAATTAAACTTGTTAGAAAAATTGTCTCTGTATCTCCTTCACTAAGTGATTACCCCCTTTCCATCTTCCCGGACCTTCTGCTAAAACAACAAATAAAAAATTAATTGAAGAGTCAGTTCAGTAATTTCTGTACTAATTAAATTGCCATTCATATATTCCTTTAATTTCTCTTTTTAAAAAAAATTATTATTGGGCCGGGGAGTTAGCTCAGTGGTTCCAGCGCCTGTCTTGCAAGCACAAGGGCCCGGGTTCGATTCCCCGGTAACCACATAACAATACTGGGTGTGGAGACTCACGCCCAGCAGCAACCAGTACCACATACCACAGTGCCGGGCGTGGTGGCTCACGCCTGTAATCCCAGCACTCAGGAGGCAGAGGCAGGAGGATTGCCGTGATGTGAGTTGGAGGCTGAGCTCAGGGCCAGCCTGAACCACAAAGCGAGACCCTGTCTCAAAAAACCTAAAAAAAAAAAAAAATTATTATTTAGTCTTCATCTAAAATACTCCTAGGGTTATTTGGTTAACGCCTTTCTAGGTAACTTTTGTTAAAGCCTTTTCACTGACAGAAAAGCATTTGGAAAAACTAGAATTTGAACATACAAATCCAGCACATGCCTTGAGAAAGACATTTCAAAGCATAAGATTAAGTCAGTAGAATATGTGGGGGACACATCTCAAAGCTGAGTGTCACACACACCACAGACTCTGGCTTTCACAATGAAGATTCACAAGACCAGTGTTAGAAGAATCAAGATATAAGCTCAAGAGAACAAGATGGGTTTGAGCTTAACTAAATAAAAAACCTAAGTACGTAGAACCACGGTACCACATGAAGATGTGATCCACCAAAGTAACTAAGCTGCACAGACAGCCTCATGACACGGCATTCAACTGTTCGAGAAGATTTGACTTTATAGGAGGTTAAGTGTCCAGCTGAGGGAACTGAAGATATGCTCAGCAGATCCTTCGCCATGCTGTTCACAACACTCCTTCCCATCTCATTGGTTTGGTCACCTAGAAGACCAAGGGAGAAGTGTTGACCTTTTCTTCCTAAACTAAAGGTTAATGTTGACAAAAAATTGGCTTTCAAGACACCAACATGAGCTAAGAGGATATTCAGTCTGCATAGCCCATGTACTCATGAATGAGTCAACCATTCAAGTATAGACAGAGTGTTGCTATTTAACCAGGAAACCGAGTCAGACCTCCAGAGTCACAGAGCTAAACTTGACAATGATTCCAACCTACCCAAGTGAAGTATGTGGCGCATCATTCAAACTCAATGACTTATGTCCCTTCTCATTCATTACGGTGGATAGTGGTTTGATGACCTGTGTTCTGTTCTCACAATTTCCTGGAACTAAAACAGATGATACAGTGACATCACAAAAACTCCAGACACTCTAGATAAAGAAGAGTCTCTCACCATAGGAGAAGGCCACCTAATGTTCAAGGAGGTTTATGTTAACCCCTGAACAAGAAAGAAAACATCCCTCAAGCCAGCAGGCTAAACTCATCCTGGCACAGGGGAGATGAATGCTGCTGTGGCTTTGCTCCCCCATCTCAGACAATGGAACTGCTGATTGCTTGAAAGTCTCTTAGGAAATAATACTGAGCCACATCCCATCTTTAAGAGTATGGTTTTTTTCCAAAAACAAGAAAGCAAGAAGAAGCAACTCTGACAAGTTTGAGTCTGAGGTTTCCATCAGAACTATTGTGGAGTATTAGAAGGAATTACTGTGAAATGAAAAACAAACTCGGTAGGATTCAGAAGTCTACTAAAAGAGGTGAAGGACAAATGAAATTATGATTACTGAGATCTTACTATATGCCAGGATCTATATGAAGAGTAATCCAAGAATATTTTGCTTTCTATGAGAAAATATATATTTTTTAATCTTTATTGGTACATTAAATATACACATCATGGTTGCACATCATGGATATGCAATCCCCATAATGGGGATTTGTACCTGTATAAGACACAACTTAATTCTCATTTTCTCCCATAGCCCTACCCACCCTACCACCCCCCCATATACATAAAATTTGTTTCCTTACTTTTTTGTTACAATCCAACATTTTCCCCCTTCACCCTATTTTACATTGAGCATTTTCTCAATATCTTTATGCTTCTGGGAAAATCATTTTATCAGTTTAATCTCTAAATACCCAGCCATTAATGTTGAATGTTCTAAGTATAATGGGAGAGGTTTTCAAGGGGTTAGCTATTATTTTTGAAACTTAATATCACAAATAATACATGATTTATAAACTGATAAACCACATTGTGATATTGCACAGATGCGTAGTATGTAACACATTCTACTTAGACTACATCATAGCATGGGAAGAGAAAGTTCCTATTGCATGATGATGCACCCAGGCCTTACCTTCATGAGTCCTATGAGTCAGACATTATCCAAATTAAGAAATGAAGAAGGGGAGTTATGGTGCATAAAAATGTGAACTAATAATTGTCCTAAACTGATATAACGCAGCAGCCTCAACCTGGCTGATAACTATTCCATGCCATATAATAGGCCTTTATTGTGTATTTTCAACAAGTTGTTTCATGTTACCCTTAAAATTCTATAGCTAATGAAATTAAGTTCAGAAAATATAAACATTCAGGTGATCTTGTATCAAAGAAGGAGTGAGAGCATATCCTTTGCTATTCAACCTAAACCTGTCCTACTCCTGCACACAATCTCCAGGTCCACTGACTCATTCCAAATAGGGAAGCTTTCCTTTTACCTGAGTTCCAAAATGGTATTCTCTAAGTCTTGTTACTTGAGGTAGAGTTTCTTATTTTAGGGAAAGCTGTTGAATAAAGTGAAATTTAAAGACATTTCAAGAGACCTATAAATCTCCCACAACGATTAAAAGAGAAGAGTCTGAACTCATTAGAAAAACTCTGCTTATGGGATGAGACTAACAAAATGGAAAGGCAAGATCAAAGCGACCCAGTGGTTGATCTACCAAAGAAGCCAGTGGAGTCAATGAATTATTACAGAAAAAAAGAAGGAAATGAATACACTATATAAGGCAGATTATTTGCTCAACAAATATTCACAGAATATTAGCATATCAGGAAATGTGCAGAGCACTTGGTATGTAATGTGGACAAAATAAACATAAACTTTGTTCATAATATCTGGTCAAGGGAAATATAGTAAATATTAAACAAGTAGCAACTTAAATAAATATAAATTCTTAATCTTAAGAACTATGAAACACAAGTAATAAAAGACTAAGCACAGGAAACATAACAAAGCTGGATGTTGTGGTGTACTTCTTTAACCTCAGCTACTTGGAAAGCTGAGTCAGGAGGATTGCAAGTTCAAGGCCAACCTCTGCAACATAGTAATACCCTGTTTAACAATAAAATTTAAAAAGAAAAATGAAGCCATGAATGTAGCATATTGGTAGAACATGTGCCTAGTATACCCAGGCCCTGAGTTGAACCTCCAGTATTTCAAAAATAAATAAACAAACAAGAGATTCAGAAAAGCTTAACAAAGGAAATTATTTCACCTGAGTGCTGAAAAAGGATGGATATTAACCAGATCAAGAATAATAAAGTGTGAAATAGGAAGAAAATGTTCAAAAGGGAAAGTGAAAGGGGTAGGGGAAGGAAGGGAAAGAAAAATTCTAATGGCATAAAAGGAAACAAAGCTTATGTATGTAGAAGGTGGGCATTGTAGGGAAGGCAGAAGATGGGAAAAATGAGAATCAAGATGTGTCATGCCCAGGTACAAATTCTCAGTGTGGAATGTGATCATAATATATGTATAAAATGTACCAATAAAGTCAATTTTAACTAAAAGTATAATGAGAAAGTCTATCCAGGTAGGAATAACTCCATACCAAAAATCTTGAGGTCAGAAAGAGCTTGATATATTCTAGGAAGTGAAAGAAAGATGTCAAATCTGGAATAATAAGAATTAGGGTGGAACAGTACAGGATGAATTTGGAAAGTAAGCCCAGGGCTTATTTTATGGTATTGTGTGTGTTTTATCTCATTTAGCCAACTTGTTCCATAGGTCTATATTGTATCATCTCCTCACAGGTTAAAAAACAAGAACTCAGAAAGTTAAATGACTTCAATGGGAGGGGGCCAAGAGGTGGAAGAAGCAGAGAGCAGGGGAAGGGTAGGAGACATAAAAAGAATTAGGATGTGTTGTGTATGGAAATCAACTCCTCACAATTAATGTAACCATTATGTGCCCCAAACATATACAAATAAAAATGAAACTTAAAAAAGGAAAGTTAAATGACTTGTCCAAGTATATATAGCTGGTCAGAGGGAGAATACCATCTTCCCACCAGAAGAATGTATTCTTTTAGAAAATACTCCATTCTTTGCTGATCAAGTGAAGGAAATATATCCACACAGCTCCTCAAAAGAGCACCTTAGTTCACCAAGAGCCAGGCCCTAGGGAGCACACTTTCCCTTACCCTGTGTATCTTCCACGCACCACTCTACTGCACATGCTGATGGGAAGCGGCCTGCCTCTACCTCTGGAACAAAAGAATCGCAAACAGCTAACAGTTAGTCTCCAGATCAATTCTATCAGAGATTTCTGGTTCATCTCATTAATATCTTTCAGTTGGTTTAAACAGAAATGGTGAAAGAAGTGGTCTTTACAGGTACATCTCAAAGCCAATCATATACTAGACAGTAACCCTTTATAGTTATTTTACCTTGAAATGTCAGATCAGACAGGGAAAACCAGGGAGGCTGCATGTAGCTGAGCTTAATCACCAAAGTCAATGCTGACTGAAGAGCAACAGTGTTTAACCCACAAGCAGTTCCGGCAGCTGCTGTTCTTGCTTTATGACATTGACTTGAGTTTACCAACACTGGATTCCTCTTCATTTCCCAGTGAAAATCAATACCTGAACCTAAAACAGTCTCATAAGGAAAATGGTTTGTAATTATCACCTCCTATGCTCAATATTTACCGTGTCCCTTGAAGTATATTAGCCTGAAATTTTAAGTTTATATTCCTGTATCTATGTCTCCAAGTTTACAGTACTGAGAATTGAACTCAGGGCTCCCTACATGACAGGCAAGTACTCTACCCCTGAGCTACTCCCCAGCCCTTAAAATAGCATATTTAAAGCACAAAATAAAAGGTTTCCACTGAGAAAGAAAGCCTTTCTGAGCCCCTTCCTCTCTCTTAACCAAAAACAGTGAACCAAATACAACTCTAGCTTATTTCACCCTCACCTCACCACCTCCGGAAAGAGATAGAATTGCACGGGCCTAGTGAGGAACAGGGAAGTCTTTCATTCCATCCTTCTGTACCGAAACATATGCTCATTTCCCCTTCACTGCCCTTAAAACATGGCTGCTTCCTGAAATTCTGTTTAATATGTTTAAGAAAGCTCAGTCGTATGACACTTCCTCACCCAGCCCTAAGGTGGGTAAGTCTGAAGTAACTTACCAGCTGACCTTGTTCAAAAGGGAAGGCTGACTTCATTTCATTTACTGCCATGACTCCTCACATTTTAACGTAAATGTACTTTTAAGACTTTTTTTGTTTTATTTGTTTCAAAGCTCCCAAGCCTTGTAAAATTCACAGAAGGAGCTAAAACACATTCTTTGACAGCTGGCCACACTTGTCCTGAGTCAAAGGCATTGCTCTTGTGCTGCTAGATGGTGTAGACCTGAGCAAACTGCAGGAAGGAAAAGGCAGACCAGTCATTTTTGGTACAAAAATCAAACTTTATTTTAAATACACCCTAAAACTGAAGTGTAATTGTGAAAGGTAAAAGCCAAGCAATGGAGTTTCAGTTGTGATTTTTCTGAGAACAATTTGAATACTGCCATGACTGTGTGAGATCTTAGGCAGGGCTGTGTTTTTGTGACTCCACTAATGAAGTACCAGCTTCATGCCCAGCACGCAGAGGACACTAAACAAATTTCTGCAGCCCTGATTTGTTGCAGAGAGAGCATATGGAGGAATCAGGGCTTAATGTGACAGATGGCAGCATAGACAAGTCTGTAAGAGACCTGTCTGATGCCCTCTGTAGTTTGCTTCCTAAAACAAAACAAAGAACTCAGACTGCCATTTATTCCTGTCATTAGCTGTTCTTCCATAGACCTGGCCGTAAATTTCCATTTGTCCCCACCAAGAACAAAGAAAGTTGATCGAGGCTATGAGAAAGTCATCTTCTCTCATTTGTAATCATGGAAAATTAATGCTCAAAGAGAGCTAAGAGGATGCCTGACCTAGTGACTTCCAAACTGTGCTCCAGAGAAACCCCAAGTGCCCCAGAAACACCTCCAGACCACTTCAGAGAGGACAAATAGACCTCTAGATACATCAGAGTCAACATAGTCCCCCTCAGTACAGCTCATTTATATGCTGGGATTTGATAAGCTTTAATTAGAAATAGAATTTCCAATACGAAGAGTAATGATTAATAATGCTCACCTAACTCAGCTTTCTGATTTTATAGATAGGATATGGAGCCCAAAATACCTCAGGTGTTATAAGCCCAACCGGCTGATGTCCGATCTAGTGTCCACTCCATACCACTGTTAATATGGTGAATCTTAGGATCTAAAAGAGCCTAGAACCTATTCATTCCTGCAAATCTAGAAAATGAAGAAACAAAAACTTGCAACATATCGTATTACTAACACTATACACTGTGAGACAGCAGATGGTTTGCAAAGGACTCCATTTGTTTATTCCTTGATGTTGTGAACAAGTTACAACATATTCAGACAGAGATTTATATTATTTGAAATGAGGTTACTAGGTTCCAAGTCTATCTAATGGCCTATGCATCTGTAATTAACTAGTAGCAGCTGTCAGTGGTGTTGGAATAAGGATTTGTTCTAACCCTTCCATCCCAGGCTTCCGTTCCAGTAAATAACTGGGTCCTTCCCACTACCCAGTCTCCTGGGCTCACACTCCCCTGTCTCCTAGCAAGAACAGGAAGTAAGATCCAACTTGAATTCATGGATTGGCCAATTAACCATTGGGAGGTTGAATACCGATTAAACAGAAAGGAGTCAATGACCGCAAGCCTTTGGCACAAGAGAGAGAAATGGGGGGATGTCTGTCAAGTCTTTATCACCAACCCTGGCTTAAAACTCCTGGAGTCCACAATAGAGAACAAAAAGGGACCAGATATTTAAACCCAGAGCCAGAGCAGGCCAACTTTCTTTTCAGTCATAGTACTTGCCAGTCCAGACTTAGGAAGTCCCAGAGGAAAACAAAAGCCCCCCCCCAACGTCATATAAACAGTAAGTGGTTCTAGATATTTCCCAGGCCTAAAACAGTTCCCAGCTAAACAGAGAACTGGGCTTTACTTGAAGAGATTTGATTGCGCAGGAAATGGACTTTAGAGAGGGAAACGAAAGCACCCTCGCTGCACCGAGGCACCATCAGATGGCTGTGTTTGGGCACCGCTAACGGGGCCCAGATCCCACACGCGTTTGGGAAAGCCAGCGAGGCTCTCGGAAACTCTCCCCTGCAATTCAGCTCCAGCTGTTCAAGCTGAGGCTGCTCTTTAAAGTGAAGCAAACTGGTGAAAAAGCTGAAGTTCAGCAGTTTCACTCTGTTGGGCCAAAGCTTCTGCGTAGTCCCAGCCCGCGGATTCTGTTGCATTCGCCAGATGCTCGGGATCTCCCAAGCTGGTCTTAAGGGGAGCTCCGTCCAAGTCAACGAACGAGACTCCAAGTGCCTCAAATACAAGCCAAAAGGAAGCAGTCCAACGTGGACACTAGGACCTGCTCAGCCTGGTCTGCCGGCACTGAACCTGCTTTTTGCAAAAACTCCAGAGAACCCTGCCGCCGAAGTCTTCAAAATTCACTTTGCAATCCAGTTATTAAAGCAAAATAAACCATCTTTATGGACGAAAAAGGTTGGTGAGCCGGTTGGTTGGTTGTGTTCTCAATTTTATAGGCTATGTCATTTACTCTGAATGCAAACTTCGTCCTACTGGATGTCACTAAATTACAAATAAATCCAAAAGCAATGCAAACAAGCTCACTATTTTTCCTCCATCCACTGAGTTTCAATTTATAGTATTTATTTCGTCCTCCGATACTCTCAACCCCTAAATCAAAACATCTTTCTCAACTACCACAAATATTTTTATAGAGTTGTTTTACCCTCCCAAGATATTTCTAGAACCATCCAATTACTGATGCAACTCAACAAATGGCATCTTTGCAAAGATCTCTTTAAAATATGCCCTATGATCTCCCACAAATAATCTGCCCTCATTCCTCCTAACTCACTCTGGCATTATTTATCCCACAGCATATTTTCCATGAATTCTATAAAGAAGGAAAAAAAGGAGGCTAGTGCGATCATCCCTAGCTATTTCTTTCATTGGTTAAGATGTCCATGGAAAATGTAAACCCTGCACATTCACTCGGAAATCTCCATCAGGGTCCACGAAGAGGCTGCCACGGCTCATCGGACATTGAATGCAACACAGTACATATGGCTCCTCCTTCCTGAGCGCCGAGGGACAATGAAGCCATCCCACTGGAGTCTGTTATGTCCAGTTTCTGTCAGTAACTGAAGTGACTAGATGATAAAAGAACCTCACCACGAAATGAAAAAAAAAAACAATAATTCCTTTAGAAACATCCGTCCTGACAACTGAATGTGTGGATCGTGATTGCCAACACTTAGTGAATCCCTAAGGAATAAAAGATCTAATTTCCAGGACTGTTTGAGGGGGGAGGAGAGTCTGTTTTCCACACCCTACAAGTCCTCACGACTCATTTGTCTTCTTACAATTTCCAGGTGGCCGGGTTATGATGGATGGATAGATCAAATACAGATGGACTCTAGCTTCCAGAAAGGACAGATTGCGGCACTGTCAGCAGGGATTCAGGTAACGCCGAGGCGTAAGTGAGCCACTTAGGGCAGTGGTTTAGCCCCCATGGGGCTTGTTGCCCAATTCCCTGACACCACGAGTTAGAAATTCACTAGTGACAACAAGCTTAGGTCACCTTGCTTTCCCCAGAGGCAACAAAACACAAAGAAATTCTGAATTCCAAAGAAAATGACATTTGTTTTGAACCACGACTCTTCTCCAGTGCACAGAACGTGCTTTTGTGTATAGATTTGCTCAGTTACTTCCAGGGTCTTCAGCTATAAGGTCTCAGACCACACACAGGAATAGAAAAATTACAGAATTTACAGGGGGAGGAAAGAAAAAAACCCATCCATCATACCTGTTTTGTTTTCCTTGTAGTTTTAAATTAAAGCAGACACAGGCCGGGGATTTAGCTCATTGGTTCTGTCTTGCAAGTGCAAGGGACCTGGGTTCGATCTCTGGTAACCACATACCTATACTGGGTGTGGAGACTCATGCCCAGCAGCAACCAGTACCACATACCACAGTGCCGGGCGTGGTGGCTCACGCCTGTAATCCCAGCACTCGGGAGGCAGAGGCAGGAGGATTGCTGTGATGAGTTTGAGGCTGAGCTCAGGGCCAACCTGAACTCCAAAGCAAGACCCTGTCTCAAAAAATAAAAAAAAATAAAATAAATTAAAGCAGATACAGAAAATTACAAAAAACATATGAATAATCAATGACATAAATTTAATAAAATATTTTAGTAAATAAGATGCTCCCCTTCATGTACTATTTTGTTTTCCATTACCACAGTTCATATTGGAAAGTCAGAATTAAGGATGTTTTCCTTCTATTTACCCATATTCAAGACAATGAAGTGATTCTCTGGAATTCTGAAGGTGACTGGGTTTTATAAATGTAGTTGTCCATGAGAGCTTGGTTCCAGCAAACCCCTCAGAGACTAAAATCCATAAATATTGTAGTTTTTTCTTTGTTTTTGTTTTTGTTTTAGTTTTTTGAGACAGAATCTCACATTGTAGTTGAGGCCAGTCCTGAGCTCATCCTCAAATTCAGCAATCCTCCTGCCTCTGCCTCCCAAATGCTAGGTTTACAAGCGTGAGCCACCATGAGCTAAATCCCTGGCCCTGTAGTTCTTTATATAAAATGTTTGTCTATAACCTGAACACTTTCTGCCACATACTTTAGGTCATGTCTAGATTATCTATAGTGAACATAATCTAAATGCTTATTTTAATATGTGGAGGAAAAATGACAAGAAAAATTCTAAATATGGTTAAGACAGACACAATTTTTTTTAGTCTATGGATCCAGAACCCAGAGATAACAAAAGCCAACATACAATTATATACTCATGCATTTAAATATATTTTATGAGTTTAATTTCACTGAGATTATTACTCATTTGAAGTTTAAATTGTCTTTGTATGCTGTCTTTAAAGTTGTTTCCTAAATTCTTTTGACATAGCCCCAGTAGTATTTTTCCTCTTCTGGCTGTATCTTTTAACAAAATGTTCCAGATTCAGCTTGACATTTCTTGTCCCACACCTTGAATTAGCCTTTGTTCTAAGAAGATATGGTTTCTTACAGTGTGAAATGTGTTTCAAAGCAGCCCTGAACTGAATGTCAGCGGTACCCTTTTCCATCCAGTTCCCTCCAGTTTGCAGAGATATAAAATGCTATACATATATTTATACAAATGAAATACTTCTTGAGTTTATACTATTACTTTATGTTTAAGCTCAAGAACTCAGGATGTTTTATTCAACCTTTTAAATTACATGGTGTATCTTATTTCTTCCAAACAAAAACTTTAACATCCCCAGGTACGTGAGATGAGAAAATTAGAGATCAGAAATTAATGCAATATTTTTCTTATATTACATGAATAACTCTAAAAACAATAAAACTATACCTCTATTATTAATAATGAAAATGGTTTTAAGCATTTATTTGATTTGGATTTTTCCATTTATATCCCCATTTGTACAGTTATTCTTACTCCATATTTTGTGAATAGACTATTTTACAGATCCTAGCTACCTTTTATTTTATTTTATTTTTTTTTAGGTTTTTTTGAGACAGGGTCTCGCTTTGTGGTTCAGGCTGGCCCTGAGCTCAGCCTCCAACTCACATCACAATCCTCCTGCCTCTGCCTCCAGAGTGCTGGGATTACAGGCGTGAGCCACCACGCCCGGCATTGTGGTATGTGGTACTAGTTGCTGCTGGGTGTGGGTCTCCACACCCAGTATTGTTATGTGGTTACCGGGGAATCGAACCCGGGCCCTTGCGCTTGCAAGACAGGCGCTGGAACCACTGAGCTAACTCCCCCGCCCCCTAGCTACCTTTTAACTCTGATTCAATGTTACCTTTACAAGAAAGTACATGCTTAATGCTCATCACTGGTCATTGTGTCAATAAACTTCTAGTTACTTTCATTGTCTACAGTGTCTTCTGTACTAGATTCCTCAGAAAAGTCTCCCGGGAACTGTGCTCTTTTGGCGACGGTGTGTCATGCATTCTTTACTCTTCAAAGTCAGTTTTTCTATCTACAAAACTTTGTCTCAATTTATTTTTCCTTTTGCCTAACTAGCCAGTATTGTTATCTATTCCTTACTTAAAGTATAATTTAAAGAAAAAAGGCTGAGGACAACAGAAATAGACTGTCCTTCAGGACTTCATTGTAATCACCCATTTGATTTCTGACTCCTCTAATTAGGCTGTAAACTGTAATGGCCTGGACCATGCCTGGCTCATTAGTCATTAATTGTATTAATCCTGATTAACCTTGTTAACAATTTGCACCTCACTGCTACAAAATATAGCTGCTTGTTAGTGATTGTTGTGTGGATAAGAGGATGGATGTGTGTAACAGACACTGCACATGCAAGTTCATCTGAGGCTAAAGTTGAGTTGTCTAGTTGAGAATTAACTTTCATGAGCACTTGAAACATGAATCATCATTGTCTCTTCTCCTTCCAAAGGTCACCCAAAAAGCATGGCTAAAAATGTATTCAATTATATAAAAATAGTAAAAGCATTAAGAAAGTGGCTTAATGTCTATCAAATCAAATGCAAACTAGTTATAAATGTGGGATTGTTACTCTGAAAAATATAAAAATAAAAGAAAAATCAATTCAAAATTAAAAATGAACTAAGATAAACAGAAATGCATTAACATAGCAGATAACAGCTTTTTTTTTTAAAGAGGAGGAAATTTTAATAATAAAAAAGAAATAAAGGCATGAAAATTTTTTCAAAAGTGATCCAACACAATTATAAGTGGAATTTCCAAATAGATAAGCCAAGAAAACAAAACAAATTCTATAAACTATAATTCAAGGAAAGTTTCCTGAAATAAAAGTAGATTTGAAAGCATGTATTGAATGATGTAGCTGAGACTTACAATCCAGGACAGCTACTGCTAACGCATGTTACATGAAAATTTGATGAAAAATAATTAGCTTACTTCTTTGCATGTAGACAAAGCAGGAAGTAATTTGTAGATGAGAAAAAAAAATGGATTTTTATCAAACATCTCCTGCAGGTCACAACTCTAGCAGCCAAAAGAACATGGAGCAATATATTTAAGAAATTCAAAGGTAGAAAATGTGAGACAAAATTTTGCCACTGTACAGACAAAATATCTACCCAATAACTTAAGGGAGGAGAGTCTGAGTTTAGCTTACTGTTTTGGTCCATGATTCCAAGGCAAGAACAGCAGCGTGGTAAGGCCTGGGCAGAGAAGCTCTCCTCACCCCATGGCTGCTAGGAAGCAGACAACAAAGGAGGAGCCATGGAAGGAAGATAAACCTTTCAGTGACCCTTGTCTCTTAAGCAGACCCCACCTCTTAACATCAAGTCCGCTGTGAACTCTTCAGTGGGTTAACAAAGCCTCATTTGATCCCACAACCTTCGAAAAAAGGGCTTCTGACCACATGAGCCTTTGAAGGGACATCGTCGATCTAAACCATAATCGCACTCTATTAGTCAATTTCCCATCTCTGGACACAATACGTGACACCTGCACTGAGAGGAGGAAAGGTCTGACTTTGCTCCTGGCTTCGGGAGATACAGTACTTGGTAGGTAGGGTCCAAGACAGATGCACAGCAGAAAGAGATGGCGGAGCAGAGCTGCTGAGTTCATGGCCTCAAGGAAGCACAGCAGGGTAACAGCACCAGACAGCAAGGAGTCAGGGACTAGATACAGGACCCAAATTCAAGCCTCTGTGACCTACTTAGAAAAGTGCTTTACCAGTCACTTCAGTGGCTCCCAGACCAATCAAGTTGACACAAGCTTAACTACCATATGCACTGTTCACTGGTTTAAACAATTAATGGTAAGGGCCACCAAATAAGGAATCCAAGAACATAGAAGTAAAAGTGAGAGTGGTATACAGATATGAAAGCTGTACTTCATCCTCCTTTGCAACAGAGTACATCCACGTGACCCTGGGTGGCCTCCCATAAGGAAAGGTAATGTCAAGAAGCAATGCAGGCGAGTGGCCTCCTGCCCAGACATTGGCTTGCAGCCTCACAATCGGGCTTCACGGGAAGTGTGTGGTAGAACCAGTCAACATGGGCACCACCTAATGACGTGTTTAATTTGATATCCAACTGAGAGAGAATAAACACTGGGGGGGTGGATAGCATACTGAAAAAATGAAATAATTGTACTAAATGTACTAATGTATTAAATGTATTAAAGTAATATACAAAAGGAAAAAGAAAGCCCTCCATAAAATTGAGTCATTTATTTTGAGACCATAACATTAACTAAAATAAATCAGACACACTACCTTAGATATCACATTATTTTCCTTATATGAGAAACTGACAATATAAACAAAGAGCGAAATAAAAGATTAATAATAGGAAATAGGAAAATAGATGTTTTGCAAAAGGAAAAGGAGCCAAGGGATGGATGGAGGAGGGTGAGGGGTTGGGAGAGAGGAAAATGGGATGAAGAAAATTAACATGTGTTACATACATTTACCAATTCCCCATGAAGAGTGTGATCATTATTTTCTACAAAAGTGTACTTAGAGAAAACTAGCAAGCTCATGAAACATAAGCAAAGTCTAAAAACATGTCATCGTCCAGAGATGCCTCAGGAGACCTGACCATTAAATGTAACTTGGTGTCTAGGTTGGGATCCTGGAGGGGAAAAAAGGACATTTGGTGAAAACTGGGACGTGTGAATCAGGATAGACTTTAGTTACTGCTGTACAACACAGGCTTACTAATAGCAACAAAGGCACCATTCCAATGCCTCATGCTGATAGTAGGGGAGACATGTGGGCTTTGTGGAAAGTCTTACTATTTTTGCAATTTCTCTGTGAATCTAAAAATATTAGAAAATAGTTTCATTTTTTAAATTCTTTTTAAAAAGAACTAGATTGAGTAAACACATAATGAAACCACTATGCATGGTGAAAATCACATTTTCTAATATACATGGAGATACCTCCACTGTATAATAAACTCTAAATGTAGCTTATAAAGTTGTGTGCAGCATATCTACTCACTTGTGTAAATAAATGTAGACATGCAGAGTTTCATGTACTTGTCTGTGTTATATTAGATATAACATGTATAACAGAGAGGACAGAGTGAAAATGAAGAGCAAGAAGACAGATTTACACTAAGTTTTCAGCATGAATGTTTGTATGGCAGGATAGTGATTTCTTTCCTTTTCAATGTTTCTTACTTTTCTATTATTAACAATAATAATTATCATTAAATAAAACAAGAACACATTTCTGCTACTATTTCCTGTGTCCTTCTTTTTTTTTTTAGGTTTTTTGAGACAGGGTCTCGCTTTGTAGTTCATGCTGGCCCTGAGCTCAGCCCCAAACTCACATCACAGCAATCCTCCTGCCTCTGCCTCCCGAGTGCTGGATTACATCCTGTGTCCTTTTCCCCAGCATCAAACTGATGGAAACTTGAAATCAAACTGGCACATATCAGTTAAAAGTAAAAACAACACAGAAAATATTCAACTGTCTGAAAAACCATCTTTCTCCACCTAGTTTTTGTCTCCAATTAAATCCTCCCACATTCCCAATTATAATAAGAAAAATGGTTATCATGAAAGACTACATCAAATTCTGGCTTCTGACCAAGTGTCAGAGTGTACCTCAGCTGTTAATTGGTTGTCTTCCTTGAGAAACGTGGATGTTTGGTTCAGAACAATCAGGGCGGGACTCCCACGTTGGCTAATGAGCTGTCCACTCACTGGCCAGTCCCATTACTCATCAAACCCCTGAGTAACTTGAAGGGAGCTCAGGATACCTGCAGCAGTTCAAGTGGAAATGAGATCAGAGTTGTCCATAAAGGGGAAGTGACATCCTGCCCACACTGAAGACATCTGTCCTTTTAGGGATAACTCATCCAGACTGGTGAAATTGGCCCAAGAAATAAACTTAATGGAAGATTCACCATCACTGGGGTCTGGCAACTTGTTCTCCATCCTAGAAATGCATAACCTTGCAATATTTACCTCGAGTAAAAACCTATGCCTCAAAATGATTCTAGCATCTAGTAAATGAGAAATGAGCTTACTGATATAGAAAATGCAACCAATGAAAAGGGAATACTAAAAATATAGAACTAAAGCTTGGAGTAGGGAGATGACATGTTGGAATTGATAATATAGTACAATACTCAGTGATCTAGAAAAATATCCCAAAAGAGCAATTACTTAAGTAGATTTTAACCTGAATCCATTCACTCACGTGCCAGTTTTAGATAGCAGTGGGTATAAAAGGATGCTGGAGCCTGGCAATGTCAGCCGACTGACATCCTGTCAAGAGTGCAGACAAATAGTCACCATGAGAAAATCAATAACGGTGGGAAAAGGCTCTCTTGTACATTTATGATGGATAACACAGCCTGGGTGTAACACATAGAAACAACTAACTTAGATGAGACATCCTGCTTTCGTCAGCAATTTTCAAGCCTTGCTTAGGAACAACTGCGTCGCTAGAGCTTTTACAGTTCTAGGCACTTGACAGTAGCTATTTCCCTACACTGCAGCATTAATCTACAAGATACTCCCCAAATCTCCAGGTGTGGTGATGTCCAGGAGAGTGGAAAGGCCCATCAGTTACACCATGTCTAAATCCTAAGAAAGGAAAAGCAGCTTCCTCTCAGTTATTGATGTTTCTCTGCTTCTAGAATTGAAGAGATCCTCACACTAGCAGAAATCTACCCCTGTCGGAAACTGCAGATGACTTACTTGGACTTACTTACTTGGATTTAAGGACATCTTCCCTGCCCTAAGGGATCTTCAACTACAGGGATTATTGTGAATAGCTGCCCTGTTTTATGCATTCTAGGATTATGGGTGTGAAGGTTTGCTACCAAATATAGATGTGGCGAGCTCAGGGCACTGGCCATTTCTGCTTGTGCAGTATCTGGTTTTTTGCTGCCACTGCTCAGAGTAGCAAGAGTTGAGCCTGGTCTCAGCCTTGTTCTCAAGGCTCCAACTTTGTTGTTTATTGGTTGTTAATCCTCTTGCTGTTGGACTATGGGAGACAGGAGCTTGCCACGCTAGTTCTGGCTGTGTCTCTCACCCTGTCTCCCACCTGCCCCATTTTACATAAAATCCACATTGCAGATGTTTCAGTGAGGAAAGAGACTGGCTGTTGTTGGACTTTCTGGAAAGTGGAACATCAGAGCAATCATGGCTTCTCCAAGCTTATAGAATCCTGAGGAAAGCCTGGGCTGGGCACAACATCCAAGTGAGTTTCCTTTTTTTACTCTAGATCCTTCTGCCAGAGGCTTCTGGCTACATTAGGCAAGAGGGAATCTATTGCAGTTAATGTGCCAATTCGTTTAGCAGCCTAGTTTGATTTTTATGAAGCTGAGAAGGATGATTTCCAACCAACCATTTGCAGTTTAAAGAAGCATGGCCTGGGTTTTTGTCCATTTCTGCTCCTGCCACCAAGGCATCCGTGGAAGGAGGAATTCTACCTGGATTCCTCCCAGGCAGGAGGCATGGAATCCAGACACTGGAGCCTCGAGCACTGGAGGCAACAAGTCAGGTAACAGAGCAGCAGGAGCCTCCAAACCCCGGCTCCCCCTCTCACAGGTGCAGCGCTGGTTCAGGGTGACTTTGGGCCAGCCCACCAACCCCTGCGGGGCTCAGCCTCTCATTTGTAAAGTGGCAATGTTCTTCTCTTTCTCACTGGGCAGTCAGGGAATCAAAAAAAAATCATGAATATGAAAGTACTTTGAAAAATGTTCACTCATAAAATCACAGACTTTTAGAAGCACCATAGGGATCATTTAGTGCAGCTTCTATTACCCAGATGAGGAAACAGTCCCCAAGCATTTAAATGACTCAAACAAAGTCAAACAGAAACAGAGCTGCTATACAAATCAAAGTGCAAGTCTACAAATTAATATAGTTCCAATATGAGTGCAAATATGTTAATAACATTTTTTTCTTTCTTCTTAGCACATAAAAAAATACATAACCTACAAAATAAAAGAAAAAATATAGAGGTCATCAAGTGACATTGTTATTATATTGTAAACATGATAAAATAATATAATTTATAGTTTCAGTCTTATGGTCACCTTGTAGAGAAGCAAGAACTAAATTAACAAACAAAAATTATCCATGATCCTTCCCTCAAGAAAAATATCAATAGTAACATTATATTAACATGATTTACCATAAAGTTATACTCTACATATTGTCTTGCAACCTACTATTTTGAACAAGAAAAATTAAAAATGATATCCTTTATATTCTAACAAACTAATATTTGTGAAGCACAGTAATACCAAGAGATATGAAAAGGTAATATGGCATTTAGTTCCTAAGGAAAGGAAAACCTCCACAAAGCTCTTCATCTCTTTTCTAAGGAGCAAAAGAATAAATGTAGGTAGTTCAAAAATAAAAATACTAAGACATGGTTTCTTCACTTAATTGCAGGCCACTGACACTTCTTCCTCTTAATGTTCTCAGGATGTCAAGTCTGCTCTGAGGTGAGGAACCAAAGGAGTTCCTAAGAAAAAAACATCCTCAATCCATTTCTTAAGCAGTCATTGGCTCTCTGCAGCTCTTAACCCAAGCAGCAAATTGAAATATCATGATGTTTTAATATTTTTAATATTCATCCTTCTTAACTCTTTCTATCCCTCCTCTGCATTAAAAGTCATTGTTATGAAGATTTTTGTTTATGTTAATAATATCCCTGTAACTCCAAGTTTGATTTAGATTTCTATTTTACATAATACTGGGAATTGAATCCAAGGAACACTGAACTAGAACCCCAGACCTTTTCATTTTATTTTGAGACAAATTTTCATCAAATTATCCAGAATGGCCTCAACCTTGGGGTCCTCCTGCCTCAGCCACTTGAGAGGCTGAAAGTACAGGTGTACAATATAACCAGCCATAGTTTTTACTTTTCAAAAATCTTTCCCCTCAACAATGAGTGTTCCATTCACTTATAAATTCTTTTGAGGGCGATCTTTATTGTAGAGTGCCAACCAATTGGTCTGATCTCTCCCTCAAGGGGTGAGATTCAAGATACCCCTATTCTCTTGCTTATTCTCTTTAATTCTAAACTGCTAAATTTGGCAGTTCCACAGAAGTCATTCAGGCCCACTTTGGGTAAAACCAGACCTGTTGAACTAGTTCTGATTTTTAGAGATGAACCTATGGGAAGCTCCAATACCGTCACTTGTGATCTGCCCATTGGCCAAAAACACACCCAAGAAGTTTTAAGTGCTTTCTCTTTCCTACATTTTCCCGAACCTCCAGTGATTTTTGTTAGACCTTGAACCAGAGAATTTTGTAAGATCATATCCTAGTGTCCAGCCCATCCATGCTGCTATTCCCTACCTTCCTCAAAAGTTCGTACAACCCCTGTGGAGATCAGTTTGGAGATTCCTCAAAAAGCTAGGATTGGAGGTCCCATTTGACCCAGCCATCGCCCTGCTATGTATTTACACACAAGAAATAAAAGACTCATATCACAGTGACATATGTGCACCCATGTTTATAGCAGCCCAATTTGTGATTGCTACATCTTGGAAACAACCCAAGTGTCCATCAACTGGAGGCTGGATAAAAAAGCTGTGGTTCTTCTACAGAATGGAGTACTACTCTGCCATAAAAAATGATAAGTTTGAATCATTTCTACTTAAATGGACATACCTTGAGGATATCCTCATAAGTGAAATAAATAGGGCACAGATAGGTATATATCACATCTTTTCTCTGGTATGAGAAAATGAAGATGTAAATGAGTCCTAGAATTGTATGTTATATATTGTGAAATAGAAAATGCTCAATGT
>PVIR01019480.1:0-24783 GCA_004026965.1 Petromus typicus
ATACATTTTTATATCAATTAAATCAGTAATTTTTTTAATATAGGCAAATTTTTGAATATGGAGAACAGAGACTTAAACATTCTCAAAATAGTCATCCAGGTAAGACTTCTCATAGTGAATTATACTTGATAGCCCTACTCTCATTTTTTTTTTTTTTTTTTTTTAGGTTTTTTGAGACAGGATCTCGCTTTGTAGTTCAGGCTGGCCCTGAGCTCAGCCTCAAACTCATCACCACAATCCTCCTGCCTCTGCCTCCCGAGTGCTGGCATACAGGCATGAGCCACCATGCCCGGCACTGTGGTATGTGGTACTGGTTGCTGCTGGGGCCGGGGATTGAACCCGGGTCCTTGACAAGACAGGCGCCGGAACCACTGAGTTAAATCTCCGGCCCAGCCCTACTCTGATTTTTAAAAAAGTAAGAGCAACACTAAGTGTATGGTAGTGAATTCCTATAATCCTAGCACTGGAGAGGCTGAGGCAGGAGGATCACTGTTAGTTTGAGGCCATACTGGGCTACATAGTGAGTTCAACGCCAGTCTGAAGTACAGAACAGACCCTGTCTACAAAGAAAAGTAAGCAAAAGAGCAGTTAAATATAAGTGACTGTAAATTGTATGTATTCATTCATTCATTCATTCTTTCTTTCTTTCGTCTTTCTGTCTTTCTTTCTTTCTTGTAGTTCAGGCTGGTCCTGAACTGAGCCTCAAACTCAGTAATCCTCCTGCCTCTGCCTCAAGTGCAGGGATTACAGGGGTGAGCCACCATGCCCAGCATTATGGTATGTGGTAATGATTGCAGGTGGGCAGGAGTCACCATGCCTGGCTTTGTTGTATGTGGTTACCGGGGATTGAATTTGAGACCTTGCACTTGCAAGGCAGGCATGGGAACCACTGAGGTAAATCCCCAGCCCTAAAAATTTATTTCTTGGTAGCCTAGAATTCAGAATTATTTAACAGATGAATTATGGAAAATTCATAATTAAAACATTTCATTTATTTAGTTTTGACTCTTGCAATCCTGTACATGAAAAATATTTTTAAATTAGTATGTCTGTTTTCTCTGTACTACCATTATACTAAAGTTTTTAATTTTTTAGTAAACAGATTGCATTTATTAAATTAATATTATTGCATGGTTTTGTCACTAAAAAGTGATTTGTGTCCCTAAAAATAAAATGTTGCCACTTCTATTACTTATTTTTTGCCTAACTATATAATTTACATTGTTCTATATATTTGCATGTTCTTTAGTTTAGGAGATTATACCTATACTCTGTTACTTTGATCTTTAATTATCTCAAATTTTAAAGTGACTATGACTTGCTATTACAAGGTAATAGTAGGTTTGGTAGCTATTTTTTTAAGTTAATAGGTTGTTTATTTTTTTGCAGTGCTTGCAACTGAACCCGGGACCTCACACATGCTAGGCAAGTACTCTACCATTGACCTATTGTCTGTCTACTAATAACTTTAGTTTTTAGAGCAGGTTTAATTTACAACAAGTTGAAAGGAAGGTACAAAGGTTTCCCACTCACTCTGTGTCTCCCATGCATAGGTTGGCCTCCCTCCATTGCCAGGGCTCCCCTCTAGAGGTTACACACACTGATCCATCATTACCCAAAGTCTGGAGTTAACATTAGGATTCACTCTTAGTGTCCTACATCCTGTAGGTTTTAGGCAAATACTCCTAATGGGTATTTCCTACTGTGGAGTCATATGTAGAATAGTTTCATTGCTTCAGTTGGATCCTGTGTTCCATCTGGTCCCCCCACACACATACCCTATCCACTGATCTTTTTACTGTCTGGAAACTACAATACTGAACAACTACCGAGTTGGAATAATATAGTAGCTATTTCTTGAATGTCTAAAATGATAATCTTTTGAGGTAATGGAGTGTAGTTATTGAAGATATTATTTGAACTACTTTTGCTTTCTTTTGGTGGAATCATTGCTAGTGATCAAACCCAAGGCTTTGAGCATTCCAGGCAAATGCTTTGGCACTGAGCTACTCCTCAAGCTTTTGTTTTTCTTTTCTTGTTTTTTGTGTGTGAATATGAGCTGATGCCATGTGTTGTTCAACTGAGACCACATGGTTTCTATGGCGACTCCCCACAGTGAGGAGTGTTGAGAAAAATGACATCACACTGAACTTTGCAGCACTAGCTGGACCATCCTGCTCTGTGGGGTCAGAGAGATTCTAAGGATGGAAGGAGACACTGTCAAGGGCCTCACTTCACGAAGTGCAGCAAACTCTTTCATATTTATCTGGCACTGGTAAAAAAGATGAGGGAGTGGAGAATTAAAATGCTCCTCTTCCTTTGAGGGCTGAATACTATATCATTATAGCAATGAAAGACTTTATCATTGCTATTATTTACCCCCTCCAATGCTGAAGACTGAATGGTCTTGTGTACATGCTGTGCCAGTGTTCCTACCACTGAGCCCCAACCCCAGCCCTGATGTTTTTTGTTTTTGAGACAGGGTCTCCACTTGTGGTTCAGGCTGGCCCTGAGCTGAGCTTCAAACTCACATCACAGCAATCCTCCTGCCTCTGCCTCCCGAGTGCTGGGATGACAGGCATGAGCCACCACACCTGGCACTGTGGTACGTGGTACTGGTTGCTGCTTGGCCCATTATTGTATGTGGTTACCAGGGAATCGAACCTTGGCCCTTGCGCTTGCAAGCCAGGCACCAGAACCATTGAGCTAACTCCCCGGCCCAACCCTGACTGTTTTTGAGTAGATTCTGTCTTCAAAAATCCAAGGCTTTTGGTTTTTTCATTTTTTTCATAGTTTAAGTGAAGTCAAAAAAATTTTTTTTTCTTGGACTTGGTACCTTCTGAGAGCTTGAGTGAGTTAATGGTTTTATTTTTATATGTTTTTCATATAAGATAGTGCTCTTTGGCAATAGGCTGCCACCATTGCTGGATTTTTAAGCTCCTCTAACTAACTCTTTGGAATGGGCAGGCTCTTAGAGGATTGATCTTTGTAGTGATTCTTTGTATGAAAAGTAAAACAGCAGATAAACTTGATAAACTTTGCCTGTATCGAGGTAAGACAGAACTCTAAGAACTCCTTAGCATCTTCCCTGGAAGAGAATTAGCAAGAGGAGTTGCACTGATTACTTATGAGCTCTTCTCCACTAGAAACTGGCAGCCTCTGCAAGGATCCTGGTCTTTGATCTGTTTTCTGTGTTTTGCGATGCTGCAAATTTGAGCACTTCTTGTAGCTTCCTTGTGATAGAATTCTTCCTCCTAAAATCAAGAGTAAAATTCAGGCAGAAAGCCTGGAGTAGCAGTGTTGTGTGTAGTCCAAAAAAATGCTATTTATTTGACCATGTCAACTTATGCCACTAATAACTGCTAGTGATATGAATTCTGTCACATAGCATTCAATTAGGGTTGAGTCATTGCAGGCAACAATTTGCTTGCTTTTAGCTATCAAATTTTGATAAATTCCATTCTTCCTTGTATGTTTTTTAAGAGTTTTGAGATAGGGTCTCATTTTGTAGTTCAGGCTGACCCTGAAATCACTGTGTAGCTTAGGCTGGCCTCAAACTCTCAAAGAGTCCTCCTGCCTCTGCCTCCCAAGTGCTAGGATTACAGGCACCATTGAGCCACCATGCCTGGCAATTCCTCCTTGCATTTGATAAATAAAAACTGGGAAGACTTCTTAATGCATTACCTATCAATAATATAATTAATATTGATTCTAGAATAGTCTGCACAGGCAGTCCAAAAGAATACTTTCTTTTTTATTATTTTTTAAACTGATTGGTACATTTTATGTATACAGTATAATGACATTCATCGCTGGGATCTTGTACCTGTACATGACCTATCTTGAGTCTTATTTTTTACCCATCCCTTGCCCTCCTCTCAACCCTTCCCCCCTTCCTCATTTACAAAGACTGTTTCCAGCCAGGCATGGTGGCTCACGCCTGTAATTCCAGCAGTTGGGAGGCAGAGTAGAAGGATTGCTGTGAGTTCAAAGATGAGCTCAAGGCCAGCCTGAACTACAAAAGTGAGATCCTGTCTCAAAAAAAAAAAAAAAAAAAAAAATTCCTCTCCAACTGTTTCCATTTTTTCCTTTCTTTCTCATATTTTTTCTTTCTCTTCTTTCCTTCTCCCTACCTCTGTTCCCTTGTTCCCTCTTTCTCAAGAGAATACTTTCTAACAAAAGGAATGTTATACTTTTAATATTTTTTGTTGTTGTTGATTCAAAATATATTTTGCCTCTTTTTAAATAGTGGATGAGAGTTCTGAAGATGACTCTTTAACCAGGTAGGAATTTATAGATTTTTAAATAGTCTATGTTAACTAATTACTGAATGCAGAGAAAAGAAACTTTTTGGTGTTTTGCTGTAGATTAGATGACTTTTTCTGTTTTGTGCTCTTATAACCTATTTTTTATTAATAAGGCAGTTGTTATTAAGGGAGGTTGGTTGACTGGCCCATGATCCCGTAACAAGTAGCTGACCCACGATTTGAGTATGAGCCTGCCTGGCTCCCAGGTCCAGTCACTCTGTTGCCCTCTGCAGAGATCAATAGAGACTTCTGCGATGCTGGGATCAAGGCAGATCAAAACAGATCAATTCAGAAAGTCATAATTAGTTGTGTCAAGTTTGTTTAATTTTCCTGAAAAGCCTGGTGAGAGTCCCAAGAGTTTTTCCTAACAGTGATGTTTGCACTAATAACCAATATCTTGTTTTTATCATCAGAGGTTTTAGGTCAGATCTGGAAGTGAAGACAATCTACTTGTAAATCATGTTATATTAATCATGTTAAGCATCTATTAAGCTGTCAGCCATTGATTGGATTTTCAGTTCATCCTTGAGGTCAGGAAATTTGTCAAGACAAATTATTTTCAGGCTCTGCCAATCTATTTTCCATCTCTCTTTGAAGTGAGAGTGAAAGTGAGTCTTCATTTACTATTTCCTAAATTGGAAAAAAATTACACACAAAAAAATAAATAAGAACTTTTTAGAAAGAGAGGTCAAATATTAATTGTATCTCCCCATTATGGAGTGCAATCAGGATGCATATATTTAATGTACCAATAAAGATTTCAATTAAAAAAATTAATTGTATCAACTAAGACATGTCTCAGCGTTCAGATAGCTAGTCTTCACCAGTTTTTAAGGACAAAACTCACCCACTTCTGTTTCATAATTTCACTCCAAAGGTTTTCCGAGAAACCTGGCCCTGATGATTCCTGGCCTACATCAGATGAGGATGATTATAATTTTGATAACAAGGTAAAGAGCTATTTGTGAAGTCAGTTTTCTTCCTCTTCATTTTTCTTTGTGTAGTACTTAGCCTCACAATTTAACAGTGGTCTACCTCCCATGGTTTTATATGTAAAGTTGATCAGTTTAGCATCTCTGGTCATTTGAGAGATGCACATGAAAACAAAACAAATTCCATCTCACTCTAGAAAGAGTGGCTGCTCTCATGATATCAACCAGTAACAAATGCTTGTGAGGCTGTGGGGAGAAAGGAACCCTTCTTTCACTGTTGGTGAGAATGTAGACTGGTACAACCACAATGAAGATCAGTGTAGATATTCCTTAATAAACTAGGACTGAAGGCCCCTTTGACCTGGCTATTCCCCTGCTAGGTATAGACACAAAAGAATTCAAAGAGGCCGGGGAGTTAGCTCAGTGGTTCCGGCGCCTGTCTTGCAAGCGCAAGGGCCCGGGTTCGATTCCCCGGTAACCACATAACAATACTGGGCGTGGAGACTCACACCCAGCAGCAACCAGTACCACATGCCACAGTGCCGGGCGTGGTGGCTCACGCCTGTAATCCCAGCACTCGGGAGGCAGAGGCAGGAGGATTGTGATGTGAGTTTGAGGCTGAGCTCAGGGCCAGCCTGAACCACAAAGCGAGACCCTGTCTCAAAAAATCAAAAAAAAAAAAGAATTCAAAGAACCACAGTGACATATGTGCACCCACGTTTATAGCAGCTTAGTTTGTGATAGCTAAATCTTGGAAACATTCCAAATGCCCATCAAGGAGAGACTAGATAAAGATGTAGTTTTTCTATAAAATGGAATATTACTCCGCCATATAGTGTGGTAAATTGAGTCATGTGTACTTAAGTGTTTGTACCTCAAGGACATACTCATAGGTGAAATAAATGGGTCACAGATGGTAATTACCATATTTTCTTTAGTATGAAAAACCGAAGGTATAAATGAATGCCAAAATGTATGATAGGTAATGTGAAATAGGAAGAAAATAAGAAAAAGGGAAAGGGTGGGTAGGGAAAAGTAAAGATAGGAAAGAAAAAACTTGATAGTTAAAAAAAAAAAAAAAGAAAGGGCCGGGGAGTTAGCTCAGTGGTTCCGGCGCCTGTCTTGTAAGCGCAAGGGCCCGGGTTTGATTCCCCAGTAACCACATAATACTGGGTGTGGAGACCCACACCCAGCAGCAACCAGTACCACATACCACAGTGCCGGGCGTGGTGGCTCATGCCTGTAATCCCAGCACCCGGGAGGCAGAGGCAGGAGGATTGTGATGTGAGTTGGAGGCTGAGCTCAGGGCCAGCCTGAACTACAAAGCGAGACCCTGTCTCAAAAAACCTAAAAAAAAAAAAGAAAGCTTCTGTATATAGAGAGTGGGGGTTGTATGCAGGACAAGGGAAAGGGGGGGAAATGAGAATCAAGATGTATCATGTACAGATACAAGTTCTCAATATTAAATGTGATCAGTATATGTATAAAATGTACCAATAAAATCAATTAAATTTTTTTCTTTTTCCTTTTTTGTCTTTTTTTGCATGATTTCTGAAACAGTAATGTGTATTAAATTTCTAAAAATATGGCCTAAAGTATATACACTTTTTTGGGGGGGGATAGGGTCTCACTGTGTAGTTCAGGCTGTCCCTGAGCTCACTATGTAGCCCAGGCAAGCCTTGGACTCACAGCAATCTTCCTGCCTCTGCCTCCTAAGTGCTGGGATTACATACTTGAGCCACCATACCCGGCATTGCTGTGTGTGGTACTGATTGCATATGTGGTTACAGGGTATCAAATTCTGGACCTTATGCTTGCAAGGCAGACACTGGGAACACTGAGCTAAATCCCTAGCCCCAGTATACACACTTTTAATGTTTAGGGTATATAATTACAATTGAGTTATCTTGAAGAAATATGTCATAAATAAGGAAACAAAATAGAGGAATATAAATAGAAAAGAAGGTTACAGCACATTCTAATATCCTTTAACTCAACTTATAGAATAGGACTCTGTTAAACTATCTTAGACTTGTTCCGTTAAATACATCTTTTGGGATGTACATTTCTTTTTAGAATTCTCATAAGCAGTTCTTTCTCTAAAATGGAAAATTAGTAGAACATTTTGCTTTTTCTTCTCTAGTATTAATGCTGCAGCTCTTGGGTAGTGATAAAGAGCATGTGTAATTGAATTATGTTATAATAATGAATTAATCTAGTTAAGTATTTATAAAAAACAACTACAATATAATACAAACTGGCAATTTTTTAAAAAGACTGAACAAAAGTGTAGTTCTTTACATACTTTATTCTTAATGTTTTTCCTTTTCTTTGGTTTAAGTTCATATTCCGTTAACTGGTTGTCTCTCCTCTCTTCTCTCCCCACACCGTTGTGTATGTGTGTATGTGTGTGTGTGTGTCCTTTCTTACCTCTTTTAAATGATTTACCTCTAACCCTAAGTTATTCTTTGCAGAACATACTTCGTGTCTGTTCTTTTGATCTATCCTTGTGACATATTTAGTTATATCTTTCTGTTTAGTGATTGTGTGACTTTGACATATCACTGTTTACAAAATTTATTTTCCTCTTTATTCCTGTCTTTCTTAGAAGGAGCCGAACTGATACAATCATTTGTCATTAGCTATTTGACTTGAAGAATAGAAGGAACGTACAGTATTTGTAATTCTAATCTAAATAAGAAACTCTTAATTTTTCTTATGAAGTAATTCATGCAAATATAAATCATTCAGACAAATTCAAAATATAACAACAATGAATTTTTATTTCATCTCATGTTAGTTTTTTTCAAAAATACTCTAAACTATAGAGGGGCACATTGGGGGCTATTTTAGTTAGAAAATAGTAAATGTTCTGGTATTTTTATAATTAACTAGAGGTATGGGGAGGAACTGTTCATGCTATGTCTGTCTTCTCTCAACTTTCACCTCATAAGGAAAACAGACATTAGTAAATTGCAAATTGGAATTTGAATCTACATCTGAATGATTCCCAAAGCTGTGCTCTTAATGTTAGATCATGTAGTAATGTTGAACATTTATTTTTTCAAATTTGGTATTTGTAATTCTTAAAGCTATTATTTTTTTTCTAGAATGTCTCCAAGGTAAACCTAACTGAGCTATGGGCTGCTGCTCAGCAATCCAGGAAAAATCGTAAGCTACTTGACAAAAACTGCCTATTCCTGCACTTTTTATTGATTTGATGTTGTAGATATGTGTATGTACAATTAACTTTGTTTTTATTGTTGTAGAAGCAAAATATGACATTGAGGGGCCAGGAAACAGAACCTTGGTTGATGACAGTATTTCTGATAGTAAAAAAGAAGCTGTGGTTGACACCTTTCCTAAAACATCAGTCCAGAACTTTTCTCAGTCTTCCTTTTCATTAGCATCATCTGACCCAAAAGTAAGACTTTTTAAAAATATTTTCCCGCATATTTTTAGTCACATGTGATGGCAAAAATCCTAGAAAGAAATACAAAACCATAAGATCATAGTAGAAAGCAAGTATAACGGGAGATATTTTTGTACAGATTTGAGATTTATAAAAGTTGATGGGAGTAAAATGTTCTTAGATATGTCTTTATGGAAAGAATTTGAAAACAAAAAAGATGAACATGAAGCTGAGGTTGAATGAAAAGGCTCATTTATGAGGAAGATAAGAATTCATAATAAAGTTAAATAAGAGTAAAAATGAAATTATACTATAAACAAGAGTTAAATGAGCAAAAAGTATATTAGAAATTGTATACTTTTAATTTACCTGTAATTGATTTTAAAGAACTGAAAATGTCATCTTCATTTTTGCTAATTTCAGTAAGTGATATCTCCTATTTAATACTTCAAATTTTACATTCCTTGATTTTTAGAGAATGTTATCAGTGACCCCTGCAGTGGGTCTTGATCTCCTGTGAGACAGTAACATGCCCAGAAGATAGGAAAGAGAGAGAGGATGTAAGACCCAAACAGAGTCTGGAGAGAAGAAGCCAGGTTTTGGGCTGATCTAAGCTGCTCTGGGCAGCAGAGACCAAAGGCACCAATAACATTTAGCGTTTATGCATTGCAAATATAGGAAGGCGCTCAGCTGGGCAGGCCTCAGGACACCTGCCGTTAACAGATATCTCAGGCAGAGACATTAGCATATCTTTACCAAAGAGAACAAATGGTTAACTCTGGTTAACTTGGGAGAGGAAAAATTTAGTTGGAGGCAGTTGACCTTGGAAGTGAACTCAGCCAAGGCCTGCTCTTTCATGAACTGGGATTTATGTCTCAGTAGCAGCCATTATTATTAGCAAAGGAGCCTTACCTGCCCAACTCTACTGTCTAGTGTGCCCATTTGAGTCATAGAAAGCTTCAATCAGATTCATAAGGTAATACAGCCGAATTATAGAAGGGCGAGAAGCTTGTGCCATGTCTAGCCTGCTAATACATGGCAGAGTTATCTACTACAATAGATAATACAAAAAGAAATACATTTTAAACCTTACTGGATTTCTTTTGAATTATTATTTGACACTAGTTTAACTTGGTGCTTGGTGTATCTTTATTTAACGTATTAATGTTGGTGTATAATCTTGGCAAGTGATTTAGATCTTCTTGAGAATAAAGAGAAAATAAGTGCTGTTTTTAATTGTTTCATGAATTAAAATTCGAAGTTATGTAATTGAGATTCTTTTCCCATTCCCCAACTCAGGGAAACCCAGGACATCACGTACGGTAGGGTATCACTCTACCATTGAGCTACACCTAGCCCTAAATTTGATTTTTAATCTATATCTATTAGATGAAAAAATAAATTTTAAGCTGTACCATTCTTGTTTTTAACAGCAAAATGTTCATTGGTGCATTTTAAGTATACATAATAACAATCATCATATGGGATTTGCACCTGTACATGGTATATCCCGTCTCTTTTTTCCCATCCCACCGACCCACCTCTTTTCCCTATGTACAAAAACTTTGTTTCCATTTTTTCTATTTCCATTTTTTTGTCCCTTCCTTTCTTTCTGCTTCCCCCCCTGCCTTATTCCCCTTCCCTTTTGAATGCTTTCTTCCCATTTCTCAACATCTATTATAGATTTTAGTTCTTTCTTTTTTTTTTTTGAGACAGGGTCTCGCTTTGTGGTTCAGGCTGGCCCTGAGCTCAGTCTCAAACTCACATCACAGCAATCCTCCTGCCTCTGCCTCCCAAGTGCTGGGATGACAGGCGTGAGCCACCACGCCCGGCACTGTGGTATGTGGTACTGGTTGCTGCTGGGGTGAGTCTCCACGCCCAGTATTGTCGTGTGGTTACCGGGGATCGAACCCAGGCCCTTGCACTTGCAAGACAGGCGCCAGAACCACAGAGCTATATCCCCGGCCCCTACATTTTAGTTCTTATTTCCACATTGATTTCTTACACCAGAGAAATATTGAGATATTTAAACATATATTTCCAATTTATTTCCTCTAAGAATATGGTCTCAAGATTCATCCATTTAGCTATAAATGTTTGAAGCTCATCCTTCTTTATAGCAGAGTTTTACTCCATTGTATTAAAAAAAAAACACATCTTTATTCATTTTTTTGGTTGATAAGCACTTGAACTGTTCCAAGATTTCACTATTATAAACTGTAAGGTGTACCATTCTTAAAGGGAAAAAAATATAAATTTCTTTCCAGAATTCTGATTTATCTTTTCCTAATAATGTCCTTCCTCATGTGTATGGACATGTATATGTATACATCAAATAAATGAAACCACAATTTGTGATTTTTTTTTTCTAAAATAAACTACCTGTTACTGTAGAATCATAAAGAAGGAAAAGTTGCTAAGATTGTGTGAAATTATCTCTGGGAGATGATTTTTTAAATTTTTCAGATATGTCCAGCAGTGGACAGCAGTAGACAGTTCATGTTATTTTAAGGAGCATTGTTAAATTCAGTATTCACAGGTTTTAGGGGTTTGTTTTTCCCACTTTGGGAAGCCAGCCCACCACATGCTGGGTAATCACTGTACTGCTTTGGTGCACCCCAGCCTCAGTATTTATAGTTATTAAGCCTTGCATTTAAATATGCTCATTTTTAAAACTCAGAAATCCTGTTGATGAGGTAGTTCAGCTCTTTCTTCATGTTGAATGTTGAATGTTGAATCCTCAGTCACAGGTTTTTGAACAATATTTGAAAAGTATTTGAAGACTAGTAAATCTTCAATCTTAATAATGATGTCTTTATTTTTTTATATTAGGTACTTTATTCTTTTTTTCTTGAGACAGGGTCTTGCTCTGCAGTTCAGGTTGACCTTAAACTCTCTGTGTAGTCTACGCTGGACTCTAATTCATGGCATTATTGTTCTTTTCTTTTTTCTTTTAATAGAAAGAAGCAATAGAACCAGCAATTAGAAAAGAAGAAAATGGTACTGGTATTAATGAAGGAGACAAAAACAATAAAAGTGGTAAGTCAGTGAATATCTGGAAATTTTTGTTTATACGCTATTGTATTTAAAGTGTATGAATCTGAAAAATGATACCCATTTCTTTAAAAAATTTTTTTCTTGTCAGGGACTTAGCTCTGTGGTTCCATTGTCTGCCTGGCAAGTGCAACGTCCAGAGTTCAATCCCTGGTGACCACATACCATAATAGTGGACATGGTGACTCATGCCTGTAATTCTAACACTTGGGAGGCAGCAGCAGGGAGATTGCTATAAATTCCAGGTTGAGCTCAGGGCCAGCCTGAACTGCAAAGCGAGACCCTGTTTCAAAAAAAAAAAAAATTTTTCTTTTCCTGCCACCAGCTTCTTTCTGAAACTGCCTCAACCCTCTGAAATTCTTTGTTAGTGTTACTTTTTTTTTTTTTTTTGAGTCAGGGTCTTGCTTTTTTTGAGGTTCACGCTGGCATTGAGTTCACTATGTACCCCAGAAGAGGCTCACACTGATAGCGATCCTCCTGCCTCTGTTTCCCGAGTGCTGGGATTATAGGCATGAACCACCATGCCTGGCATTGTGGTATGTGGTTACAGGGGATCATATTGGGACCTTGCTCTTGAAGGCAAACGCTGGAACCACTGAACTAAATCCCAACCCTTTTAGTGTTATTTTTATCTTACTGAAATATTTATGAATGCAGATAGATTTGTACATATTTAAAATTCACAGCAGTAAGTGTTCCCAGTAATATGTCTGTGGCTCCATTTTATAGATATGATGTTTGCACTGGGATTAGGAGAAGATGATGAAGAGTCACCCTGGGATTCTGAGGTATTGTCTATTGCTTATAATTATTTTTGATACAAGTCCTGAGTTTAAATATAAAGGGGAATAATTTAACTTTCCTTTCTCATCTCTGCCTGTGCCTATAAAAAATTATTTCCCCACATATTTTAACCTGTAGTTAAAAAAATAGTCCCTTGTACATAATGGCACATGTCTATAATGCTAGCACTGTGAGAAGCTGAAGCAGAAGGATCATGATCTTGAACCCTTGACAATTTAACAATTTAGTGGGATTTTATCCTAATGTAAAAAGGACTAAGATTATAGCTTAGTATGAAGGTCCTGGGTTTAATCCTCCATCCTGCAGATGAAGGAATGAATGAAGTACATTGCTGCTACATAGTACATTTCTGCTAATTTGTAGGGTTTATTTAATGAAGCCAGTGCAGTAAAAAATTAAGGCTTTAATGTCACAGTCACCTTGCATTCTGAAATTAAATTGATCTAAAATCTAAAGAATTATTCCAGGGTCGGCAACTGAGCTCAGTGGTTCTGGTGCCTGCCTTGCAAGTACAAGGTCCCGGGGTTAATCCTCAGGTATGTAAACTCATATAATGCTGAGCATGTAGACTCATGCCCACCAGCAATCAGTACCACTACCACAGTCCCAGGAATGGTGGCTCACACCTGTAATCTTAGCACTCAGGAGGCAGAGGCAGGAAGATTGGTGAGTTAGAAGCTGAGTTCAGGACCAGCCTGAACCACAAAGTGAGACCCTGTCTTTAAGAAAGAAAGAAAGAAAGAATGAATGAATGAATGAATGAATTGTTCCAGGTTAGTCTGTGTCCAATGAATAATAATTCTGTTGAGAATCAGAGAAAATATTTGCATTTAATTTTTACAGCTTTTAACTTGATGTTAATCGGAATTGAAAATGTTGCCATATTTGGATTTCTAAGCATTATGGGTTACATCTGGATCATTCCTAATGCCTCATTTTGGTCAGGTAGCTTAATCAGAAAGTGATCCTGGATTAAGGGCATGTGATTACTCAACCACCTTCCCTGAGTGATAAGTTTAGCACCTCCTAATCCTGGTAGTCAGATGGGATACAAGAAGTAGGATACAAGAGGTGGAAAGACATGGTGAATGTCTCCTGTTACTTTTGCTGCCATGTTAGTTCTCCTCCGCAGTTAATTTCTGCCCCTCCTGCCTGGAAACCAGCCAATTATGAACTGAAATCTCTAAAAACTATAAGCCAGATAAAACCTACCCCTCCTAACTTTGGGTGTAAGATATTTTGTCTTAGCATCAAGAGAAAGTAACTAACCTACCAAATATAGATCTGCAAGAAACAATACAGGAGGAGGAAGAAATTGACGAGTTGTAAATACATGAGATTATAATCACAGTTTGGTTTTGTTATTTTTAAAAAATTTTTATTTTATTTTTTTGAGAGAAGGTCTCACTTTGTAGTTCAGGCTGGCCCTGAGCTCATCCTTGAGCTCACAGCAATCCTCCTGCCTCTGCCTCCCAAGTGCTAGGATTACAGGCATGAGCCACCATGCCTAGCACTATGGTATGTGGTTCTGATTGCTGGTGGATTTGAGTCTCCATGCCCAGTATTGTTGTATGTGGTTACTGGGGATCGAATCATCCTGGCGCTTGCAAGACAGGCACCAGAACCATAGAGCTAAATCCCTGGCCCCTGCCCCGCACTTTTTGAGATAGGGTCTCGCTTGTAGTTCAGGCTGACCCTGAGCTTACTTTGTAGCCCAGGTGAGTTTCAAACTCACAGCAGTCCTCCTGCTTCTGCCTCCCCAGTGCTGAGATTACAGGCATTGGGGAGCCACCAGTGAGTCACCACACCTGGCACTGTGGTATGTGGTGCTGATTGCTGGTGGATGTGAGTCTCCATGCCCAGCATTGTTGTGTGTAGTAGGGGACTGAACTCAGGCCCTTGCACTTGCAAGACAGGTGTGGGAACCACTGAGCTAAATTCTCAGCCCTGGTTTTGTAATATTAAGAAAAAAAAAAAAAAAAAACCAGGGCTAGGGATTTAGTTCAAATGGTACCACACTTACGTAGGAAGCACTAGGGCTCAAATTTGATCCACTGCAATTAAAAAATTAAGATAAAAGGAAACACCAATTTTGAATATGGGAATACATTGAATAGCTTTATGGAAGCCATGTCAGCAGTGACAAAAGTGTAAATAACAGGATGGGGATTTAGCTCAATGGTTCTGGTGCCTGCTTTGCAAGTGCAAGGGCCCAAGTTTGATCGCAGGTAAGCACATACAACAATGCTGGGTTGGTGACTCACACCCACCAATAATCAGTACCTCATACCACAATGCTGGGTGTGGTAGATCACACCTATAATCCCAGCATGCGGGGAGGCAGAGACAGGAGGATTGCTGAGTTTGAACCTGAGTTCAGGACCAGCATGAAATACAAAGCGAGATCCTGTCTCAAAAAAAAAATGTAAATAACAATGACTTATTTTAAAATGATCGTTATAGGATGATCTGATCTCGTAGGCATACCTAGTTGCTGCTTATGCAGTAATTAAAGTAGTTAAAAGTCCCAAGACATGGTAATATCTTGATTGTACAGTTTAGTAATTATTAATCTTGGCAAAAATTATTTAACCTATTTAACTTTTGGCGACCTTACTATACCATAAAGATGGTATGCTGTCCATCTTTCAAATATGTGTAATCAACAAATATGGCAAGAAATGTAAACTGGTTTTGAAAACTGTAAAATGTGCATACAGATATCAGACAGAATTATCCTTGTTACTGAACAAATATTGAAGTTTTTTTCCTAAATCTGAGGAAAACAAAATAGAAGCATCAACAAAAGAATAAGAGAGTTAGGAGGGGCATGTAGATTTCTAATTTGGAAATTGTAAGTTAGTAAACTGGAGATATCATGTATGAATATAGGAACTTGTTGCTTGAGGCCTCCCTGATGAGATGTAAACATTTTGACCTAGAACAAACTGTTTTTGAGTACGGAATCTGCACTAGGTAGACACTGAGTGTATCAGACAAGGGCATGGGCTTGGAACAGAAAAACAAGCAACAAGCACTTTTTTTCAAAACTTGGAATTAAACACACAGTCTTCACGCTGTGCTACGTCTCCCACCCTTTTTAAATCTGAGACAAGGTCTTGCTAAGTCTCCACATTGGAGACTGCACGTGTCCCAACTAGGTTTGAAGTTGTGATCCTTGTGCCTCAGCTTCCCAGAGTATTGTAATTATAAGTACATGCTGTCACTCATGGCTAGACTAGAGAATTTAGAGGGGTTTATAGTCAGGAGTTAGAAAGACAGTGAACTGCTTTTAAATTAAGGATGAGAAGAAGCCACCCATATGAACGTCTAAGGGGACATTCTGGATAGAGAAAGCAGTGAGCTACATATGTCCATTATGCTAACATCCCAGAGTGACCAGGAAGCAGGAAGCACAATAACTTTCATCATAATCACATACAACTCTTTTTTTTGGTTACTTGAGATCAAGATCAGGACCTTGTGCTTGCCAGACAGGCACATCCCTGAAAACTCACTTGGTTTTATAACATACAGAAAAAAAAAAAAAAATGTGTAAATAAGTACTTGGCACATTTTAGACATGTAATATGTGTCCAAAAAGGCAATTCTTATGCTGCCCTTTTTATTAAGGCTTTTTCTACATTTTTGAAGTTCTTGACTGGGACAGAGTTGCTTACATTGTCTAATATTTGTGCGTGCTAATATTTGAATGTAACATTGATATTAGTAGTACATTTTTATTTTCAGCCATTTTTCCCATCAGTAAAATTTTTACCAAAAACAATATTTTTTTTTCTAAGCACTCATTTACATATGTGAAATATCTTCTACAATGTTATTTGTACTCAGCGTAACACTCTGAAGCTTTTTATCCTGCCAAGTATTTTAATGCTGAAATGACTTATTTGATTAGAGGAATTTAACGCTGAGTTATGGCAGGTGTACTTAGGTGAATCTTTAATCAGAGAGGAGAAAGGGGTAGTAGGAATAAAAGGAACAAATGATTAAGAAATGAGAATGTGTGTCCCAGTTCCCCCAAATAAATACAATTTTTTTTGGTATTGGGGATCAAACTCAGGACCCTGCCCTTGTGGTCGAGGTGTGGCACCACTGACCCCCAATGAATGTGATCATTAAGTATCACTGTTTGTTCATTTGTTTTGTGGTGTTGGGGATAGAACTTGGGTCCTTGTGCTTCCAAGGTAAGCACAGTACCACTTGAGCTGAATCTGCAGCCCCATTTTATAGTTTAAAATATTTTATTTAAATCTGTATGGTTTTAAAGTGTTATCCTTGTTGAGGAATGCAAACTGTAGTTAGATGTTCTGAAGCTAGATTCAAACAATATACACCAGGCAGTATTTTCTGTGTGAATCTCTCCTGTGTCTTGGCATGCTTGCTTCATAGAATCAGCACCCATGTGGTGTACAAAGTGGACTTGACATAAGGTTCTCATTTGAAATGTTATGGTTTTCAGTCCATGCTTCCTGTTATTAAATCAGTAATTGCTTTCAAGGTAGAAAAAAATTCAAGTATGTTTGTAAAAAGTAATGAAGTTTTTATGCAACTCATGACTGATACACTAATTTTAACAGAGTATCTCTGAGAATCTTCCACAAAAGTCCGTTGACCATTTATCTGGGGCTGCAGATGACAAAGGAAAACATGCAAGAAATACACAAGTAGAAGGTAAGGAATTATATATATAAAAAATATTTTACAAAAGTTTTTTGACAGCATGTTTATTTATAGCCAGAGCATTGTTGAATTCTAACAGCCAAAGTAAATTACCTATTAAGTGCATAATATGGAGAAAGAGAAGTAAAATAGTAATAAGTTACATATATCAAATTTTAGCAACAGGTTGAATTGAAGAGTCAGTGAAGGAGATGAATTATTAGTTCCCTTTCAAGCTGTTCTAAAGTCTCAGCGCAGTTAGGAAATAAGAAAAATGAGAGAAAGGACTGAAGAATATGAAACAAGGTTAATACAAGAATAATTTTAAGAAAAGAAAAAAGTATGGAGTGGGAAAAATAATTCTTAGAAAAAGAAAGAGCGAGGTATGAGAAGTGTAGGATGAGTATAAAGAGAGCTTTCAGTACCAAATCTTGACAGAGAAGTTTTCCTCTTCTATCTTCTCTCCATTAGGAAGGCATTGGAGACTAAAGACTTAGTGCGTGCAGAGATGTTTGATTTATTACAGATAAATATAAACATACATGGTTAGTCATATATTTGTATTCATACATGGTATCTGGTACGTGGTTAATGAATGTAATTATTCCAGAATTCTAGTTGCAGAGTTTCATATAAAATATTGCCACTTTTGGAGGTTGCTCTTTGACCAGGTAGTATATCTAGAGTAAGAGAAATGAAAAAAAAAAGAAAGGAGTAAGATTCATTATGGAATGTTCAGGAAAGCCAGAGCCTCATAAGCTGTTAGAAAGCTTATACGTTTTTATGCATTTTCAATTTGGGGGACATGATGAGGAAGAACTTGACATTAGATTTCAAAGAGATAAAGTAGTGGATTTGGAAGAGACTTGGTTTATATAGGTCAGAGCTTTCAACTGTAAGGAAACCCCTTATTGGGGACTTTGTTAAACTACCCTCTGATTCAACAGGACTGGGGTGTTTGCATTGCTAGTTAAGTCCTTATGTGATTCTGATGCTGGGAGTGGCTGGGTGTCAATTGGCTTTTGGATAAATCTGTACAAAGAGCCATTGAATAATGGTTTTAGATAAACAGGACCACGGAGAAGCATAAATTTATGTCTGAAAATGTTTCTAGCCACACAGAAGGAGCAAATAGGATAATGAAATAGGATTTATATTTCTTTTTTTTTTTTTTTTGAGACAGGGTCTCGCTTGTAGTTCAGGCTGGCCCTAAGCTCAGCCTCAAACTCACATCACAGCAATCCTCCTGCCTCTGCCTCCCAAGCGTTCGGATTACGGGTGTGAGCCACCACCCCCAGCATTGTCATATTTGGTACCAGGGATCGAACTTGGAACCATGCACTTGCTGGGCAGATGCCAGTACCACTGAGCTAAATCCCCAGCCCATAAAGCACTGACCTTTTAATTGATAACTAATTTTTAAAAATAATATAGTGGTTTATTCATTTATTTATATTTGAGACAGGTTCTGGCTTTGTAGTTCAGGCTGGCCTGGAGCTCACTGGCTAGCCCAGGCGAGCCTTGAACTCACAGCAATCCTACCTCTGCCTCCTGCGTGCTGGGATTACAGGCATGATCCACCATTCCCAGCACTGTGGTATGTGTTACTGATTACTGGTGAGCATGAGTCATCATGCCAGGCATTGTTGGATGTGGTTACCAGGGATCAAACCCAGGCCATTGTGCTTGCAAGGCAGGTGCCAGAACCACTGAGCTAAATCCCAGGCCCTGATAAGTAATTTTTGGATACAATAACAGATTTTCACACAAATCATTTAAAGACTAACAAAATATACCAAGCCAGTTTTAGAAACAAGAGACATTATAGAGTTTATTCCTTTAATACCAAAATTGTTCCTTTTTAGTATTACACTGATTTTAAAATATAAAAGCATTCTGGTATCTAATAATTTTATGACAGTTCAGCTTATCTTTTCCTTTTTGATAACGATATTTCCATATTGAAAATTTACTCTGCATTATTTCTTAGATGTGGTTTATATACCTTCTTGCATAAGTGGATCCAGAAACTTTAAGATGGCTAAACTGGAAAATACAGGAAATCTAGGCATACCAGTAGTCCACAAGGGTATGGAAGAAATAAACATTTTTATTAACTGTTATTCTACAAGTATATGTCCAAGCTAATCAATTTAAAACTTTTGTTTTTTAAGAAATGAATCATAAATTTCACTGAAATGTTACTACACATTTGTACTTCCTGAAGCACAGGACAAATTGAAAAATGCAATTAAATACTTGTAGTGTAATGGTATATAAATGGTTGATGTCTTATGTTAAAGTTACATGTTGTCACCTTCTGCCATCAGCTTTGACATTCATCCTCTTAGGGTCATGACTTGCCCAGATCACTCTCTGCATCAGTCAGCATGTGCACGTTGGTATATGCTCACTTTTCTATTTTACTTACGGTCTTTGGAAGTATAATCTCACTTTGGAAATCTTAACTGTGTATCTTATTAGGCCTGTATTCTAATTTTTCCATCACACTGTCCTAACCAGTGGGGAAGATAACCAAAAACGTAAAGTAATCATTTCCAAAGCAGAGCATGAGACTCAGCTCCATATTAACTTCATGAATGCGTGTTTGGCTTTCTCCTATTTACATATAATGCCTCTGTTTCCCTTTTGATATTTAGAATCACCTGAGAAATGTCTTCACTTGAAGGTAATAACTTTCTATTTGTATCTTAAATTAACTACATATTTCATGAGATACATATTTTACTCGAACTACATATTTGATGAGATACATATTTTATTTGAAATCCCATTCAGCCTGCCATTGAACCGAAAGATTCTGTTCCGAATAAAGCAGGAGCAATGAAGATTGTACAGACATGCAAATCAGGTAAATTTTGCAATACAGATTACTTCAGAAACAATTACAGTACATTAAAATGTTTGAGATGCCCACACAGTCTTCCAGTATTTTTTTTCCCAAATTTTTTTGTGGGTTTGACATCAGTAATTCAGATGTAATTAATTGTTGGTGTCCATAGTAAAATATTTTCAAACAAAAGAGAGAAAAATTTTAATGTCATTGTTAAGATGTTTCTGTTTCGGTTACAATACCCTAATGTTCCCAGCTTGGATCCTTATACTTATTAGGGATCCACAGAGACTATTGTAAGATTCTAAGGTTTTTCCGAAGTTTGCAGATGCTTACTGGAGAACTGAGACATGTGGTGCAGGGCCCGAGTGATCGCTGCTCATGAGGTACCCAGGATTCCCTCTCTAAAAGCAACAACAACAGAAATGCTTTTTGTAATTCTGGTATTTGTCTAGAGTAAAGCTTTGCTTGCTAACATGTCAGTTGTGTTTCAACTGTAATTATTTGGTCTCAGTGTCAGTACACTGATGATTTTAAGTAGATAGATGTTCTCATTAGTGGATTGTGAGCTTGTATGTATGGTATCTTGTATCTTTGATTATGAAAAGTGGGGAATATAATCATTCCTTTATGACAGTTTGGTAGACACAGTCCTTCAAAACAATAATACTAGAACTTTCAGCCTTAAGACCTTTTATTGTATTAAAAATTAGTAGATTCTACCAAGTGTTCTTTTTTTTCTTGAGACAGAGTACTTTGAGTTCAGGCTGGCCCTGAGATCCTTATGTAGCCCAGGTGAGCCTTGAAATCAGCCATCCTCCTGCCTCTGCCTCCCAAGTGCTGGGATTACAGGCATGAGCCACTACATCCGGTACTGTGGTATGTGGTACTGATTGCTGGTGGGCATGAGTCAGTATACCAGGCATTGCTGTATGTGATTACCTGGGATTGAACTCAGGACCTTGTACTTCCGAGGCAGGTGCCAGAACCACTAAGCTAAATCCTCAGTACGACCACCCCAGCTTTCGTTTAAATACATTGGATCTATTGACATTTACTCTACTAGAAATTTAGTCTGAAAGAGGTAAAATACAATATTCCAGTTCCATATTCTAATACCCTTGGAGCTATGACTCACTAATCATTAGACTGAGGATAAGTGATACATTACATCTCTGAAAATAGCACCTACTAACAATATTTGGTATTTTATGTCCTCAGAGAACCTTTGAATGGATCTTGAATTCTAGGGCTTTTAACTCACTGTTAAAGCACAATTTAAACAACATAAAATTCATAAAGCTTCACAATAGAGGGTTCTTCACAATGAACTGACTTTTAGCCTCAATATTTCCTTTTTTTTCCATTTCTCTTAAGTGTAAGTCTGACAATTTTGTCCATAAAGAAAAAAGGACATAGTTTTGTTACAATTCGATTTCCTGTCTCCTGGCACTCCATAATCTTTGGGTTTAATATGACCCTAGACCAATGACAATGAACCTTTTGAAGCTTTCAGTGATGACAGAGTCAGTTGCAATATGTATGCCATGGGTTCCCACCACTGACCGAGACTGAGCCAGTTTTTACATGGGAACAATTGGAGCACTTAAAGCTGTTGTTTTTCTTACAAACTGTGTGTTATCCAAGCCTTAACAAGCAAATTTTGAAGATACTGGGATGTTGAAGAAACCGGGATGGTGAAGAAAGAATATTTTATTGTATTTTTTTATTTGAAGTATTTAAAAAATTTATTTTACTTTATTTAAAGTAGCATGTTCTTAAAAGAAAGTCCATGTCTATAGAATGTACAAAAGATAGTGTATATATTTATATTTAAAAGACAATTTTTAATGTAAAATTCATGTCCCTAAAGATGTAATAGTAAATAATAGTGGAAAACAAAGTATATAAAAGATTGTCAATAAATCAAAATAGTACTAATAAACACAGAAGCATGAGAGATGATGATGATGATCAAACTCACCTAGTGAGTGGCAAGTACACGGCTTGTAAAGTACAATATGCTCTAGGCATTATCTTCCTATTTCACATTATTACATATTTTGGTCCTCATTTATACTTTCCGTATTTCACACCAGAGAAATAATTTAGTATTTACACATGTCCTGTTTACTTCACTTAAGAGTATAGCCTCAAGGTGCATCCATTTAGCTATAAGTGTCTCTAGTTTATCTTTCTTTGTGAATGAGTACTCCATTTTATAAAACAACCACATCTTTATCCAGTCCTAAGTTGATGGAAATTCAGGCTGTTTTCAAGATTTAGCTGTTATAAACTTGGCTGCTATAAACATGGCTGTGTGTAGATCACTGTAATATGATGCTTTCATTCTTTTAGCAACATTCCCAGAGAGGAATAGCTGGGTAAGACAAGACCTCTAATCTTAGAGGGGTATTTTTGTCTTGTTTTTCTTCTTTGAGACAAGGTCTCATTTTGTAGTTCAGGCTGGTCCTGAACTCAGCCTCGAACTCAGTATTCCTCCTGCCTCTGCCTCCCAAGTCCTGGAATTACAGGCATGAGACACCACTTCCAGCATTGTAGTATATGGTAATGATTGCTGGTGGGTTTAAGTCACCACACCCAGCATTGTGGTATGTGGTTACTGGGATCAAACACAGGCCCTTGTGCTTGCAAGACAAGCACCAGAACCATTGAGCTAAAATCTCTGGCCAGGGGCTGGCTTTTTAAAAGTTCTTTATGTATTCTAGATAGTAGTCCTTTGTCTGAGGAACAGTTGGTAAAATTTTTCCCCAAATTGTAGGTTGCCTTTTTCGCTGTATTGGTGGTTTCTCTTGCTATGCAAAAGCTTTTTATTTATTCATGCATTTTGTCTTTTTTAAAAATTGAGTTTAGGGCCAGGGAATTAGCTCAGTGGTTCCGGCACCTGTCTTGCAAGCGCAAGGACCCGGGTTCAATCCCCAGTAACCACATACCATACTGGGTGTGGAGACTCACACCCAGCAGCAACCAGTACCACATACCACAGTGCTGGGCGTGGTGGCTCACGCCTGTAATCCGAGCACTCGGGAGGCAGAGGCAGGATTGCTGTGATGTGAGTTGGAGGCTGAGCTCAGGGCCAGCCTGAACCACAAAGCAAGACCCTGTCTCAAAAAATAAAAATTTTTTTTTGAGTTTATTGGTACATTTATATATAGATTATGATCACATTCAACATGGAGAATTTGTGCCTGTATATGTCACATGTTGATTCTCATTTGCAAGAGCTTTTTAATAAGATGAGATCCCAGTTATTGATTCTTTGTCGTAGTTCCTCTTACATAGTAAGAGGTTTTGTTCATAAAATCTTTTCCTACACCCGTGTCTTCATGAGTTCTACCTAACCTATCTCCCAACAGATTTAGTGTTTCCATTTTAATATTTAGATCTTTGATTCATTTCTATTTTAGCTTAGTACCTGGTGAAAAATATGGGTCTAGTTTTAATCTTAGGAAGGTTGAAACCCAATTTTTCCAGGACAGTCCATTAAAAAGGCTATCTTTCCTCCATTGAGGGTATTTGGCTCCTTCATCAAAGATAAGGAGGCTCAGTATGTCTGGAGTTCTTTCTGCATCTTCCATTGGTCCTCAGTTCTGTTTGGTTGCCAGTACCATGATGGGTTTTTTGTGTTGTTTTGTTTTGTTTTAGTTTTTTATTTGAGACAGGGTCTTGCTTAGTAGTTTAGGCTGTCTCAGAGCTCACTATGTAGCCCATTACAATCTGCCTACCTCTGCCTCCTGAGTGCTGGGATTACAGGCTTGAGCCACCATGCCTGGCACTGTTGTATGTGGTAACCAGGTATTGAACTCAAGACCTTGGGCTTGCTAGGCAGGTGCCGGAAACACTGAGTTAAATCTCCAGCCCTACCATGTTTTTATCATAATAGCTTTGTGGTGTAGTAGTTTCAAGTTGGGGATTGTGATTCCTCCTGCCTCCTGTTAAATATAGTTCTAGAAATATTAGCCATAGCAATTAGAAAAGAGAAAGAAATAGAATAGGATAGGAAGTGATGAAGTTAAATTGTCATTATTTGCAGATGACATGGTCTGAATAGAAGACTCCCAAAACTCCACCAAAAGACTTCTAGACTTAATAACCTAATTCAGTAGACAGCAAGGTTCACACTCAGAAGTTAATAGCATTCCTATACACGAATAGCAGATGCACTGAGTGGAATTGGAGAAACAACGTTTATCACAGTATCACTCTAAAAAATTAAATGCCTAGGAATCAGTCTAATGAAAGTAGTAAACGACCTCTACTTTGAAAATCACAGCACTTTGAAAAAAGAGATTGAAGAGGATATCAGAAAATCGAGACACAACTTGTCCAATATAGCGAACCAATATAGTGAAAATGAACATAATTCCAAAACAACTGTATAGATTCAGTGCAATCCCAATTGAAAACCCAGCAGCATATTCCACAGAACTAGAGAAAACAATCCAAAAATTCATTTGGAAGCAGAAGAGACCTAGAATGCCAAAAACAAGCCTGTGCATGGTTTTCTAACACTGTAGTTCTAACTTGCAGAAATCATTTCATGGTACAATTGGCTTTGTGTTTTATTCTTCCTAGCAACCAACAACACCAGCCAGCATTTTTTTCACAAAGCGTTTGTAGTCTTTCTCTAACCAAAGCAAGGTGCAAATGATAAAAAAAAATTAGGACGCAGAGTAATTTTATTTAGGCAAATGTTTAACAGATAAGATTAGATGCTAA
>PVIR01019481.1:0-31899 GCA_004026965.1 Petromus typicus
ATAGGAACCTCTCCCATGCTGATTTTGCCAAGTAAAAGAGAACAATCCTTACTGTTACAAGTGATCGCCTCCTCACCTTTCTATAGACATATCTTATTCTCACAAGTCTTCAAGGGTTTTGCTTGGTCAGATTGTATGTGCTGTTTTGAGTCTGACATTTGCTCCACAGTGAGATAAGTATTATTTATTCCTGGTTTAAAGGTCCTCTCTTTATGCTAAACTTGGCACTGAAATAAATAGGGAAAGCAGAAGTAATGGTTATGATTCACGTACCTAATCAATGTTATGTGTTATTAAGCCATGCTAAATAAGTGGTAATGCCAGTACTACTAACATTCCATGGTGGCAACCAGAGAACCCAAGCTGCTTGGCACATTTTAGCCATATCTCTTCAAAGCATAGATTTGACTACATTAGAAGTTTTCCTACAGACACAAAGGACACACACACACACACACACACACACACACACACACACACACACACTGTACACACAGATTCTTGTTACTTTAAACAAAGAACAAAATCTGTACTCTGGTCATTATATTGATTTCCTAGGGAAAGTACACACCAGATGGCTTATACAAACATTTGCTTTCTTGTAGCTCTGGAGGCTAGAAGTCTGAAGTTGCTAGGTCTGATTTCTTCTAGCCCTGTCTCTTTGACTATTGAGGGGACATCTTAACACACCTTTTCACCTTGTCTGTCTTCTCTATGCATGTACAGGTAACATGAGGTAACATGAGGTTTGGGCTACACCATGCATCTCTAGTGTTACCTCCTCTTAACTAACTACTTCTGCAATTATTTTATTTCCACATAAGGTCACATTCTAAGATACTAAGGTTCAACAAAAGAATGTGCACAGAGGTGTGATGGCACACAATTCAGCCCATAACACCTACCTCCTCCAGCCACATTCATTGCCTTTTCCGGCTTGCTTACCTTGACCCTGCCCTGGACCTTTGTAGTAAGCTACATCCACAGCCCCTTTTTATTTTATATTTTGAAACAGAGTTTTACAAAGTCCATAAATCATCCAGGCTGAGCTCAAATTTGCAATACTCCTGCCTCAGCCTCCTAGAAAGTGGAAATCTCAAGCATGCACCACTCTGCCTAGCTCGTTTTAACTTTTAATTTGCTGGCCAAAATCTAGCCTTTTTGAAAATGGGCCATGATCTTCCCACCTTCATAGAACCCTTTCCAGCAGATATTTCTAAAGCTGGAACACTCCTTACCTGGTACCCCCATACATACAAGCCATTACATCTGGCTTATTTCTATTCTTCAGTCAGATGAAAGGTCAAGATCACTTGCTGAGGCTGGGTGAGTTGGATTACGAATCTATCAAATAACATAAATGCCTAAAGTGTCTGTATTGAACTGTATATCTGTTAAAATTTTACACTCTTGTATTTTATCTCATAATGACTATTTCACCCTATGTAGCTCGTTATATCCTCTGATATGCACATCATTTTGAAAAAATAATAGGAAATGACAACATGTCTTAAATGCAATCATGAGTCAAATGTTATTATTTTGTCAAATCAAGATCTTTACTGCTCAGTGTAAATAGCTCCTTTTTCTGCTGTTTATCATCCCATTCTTTCTGATAATCAGGTACCTTGAAATCCTTTCACTTGGCTGAGTGCTTTGCTGGAGAAAAGGATTGAGAAAGGACAAATTTGTGTTCCATGATCTGTTCTCAGCACAGAGAAACTGATTGAATGCCACTCCCTTATTAGATATTGCTAATGTGAACTGATTACTATGTTCAAGGTGATTTTTAAGAATAACAGACATGAGTCAAGTCTGTTATCTCTGTTCTCTAGAATCTTAAACAAATGTGTGACTATGTGTGTGTGTCTCTGTGTGTGTATACATATTAACTTTTCAGAGACACATTAATTCAGTCACCAAAAATCTAATTGAGTATGAAATCTGTATTTAAAACAGAAAGTTGACATTTTAGCTCTCATGCTTACTACCTATAAAATCTGGTGTAAATTGCCTCTCCAACTAGTTGTGCTAAACTTCAGAGTTATTGTAAAAATTAAATGAATTAATATCTGTGTCTGGTACATGATGAGCACCAGGTAATTTTAGCAAGAAAAAAGGGGAAGGAGAAAAATGAATAAGATAGGAGTAGCAATATTTGTAAAGAAGCCTCTCTCCGGCTTGAGTGATGTGTTCTGCCCTTCCACATGCTCTTTGAGAAAGACATTCTTTTGGTCACTTCTGCATCCTCAGGATTTAGCGCCATGTATGGCAGGTTGAGTAGCTATTCATTAATCATTGGTTGCTTGCTATTCATTCATTCATCCATCTGGTCATGTCACCTAGTCTACAAAGAGTTGCCTCTGGTTTAACATTCAGTTTTTATGCTTGTACTGGTGGGTGTTCACACTGCACTGCAGGTCTAGAACATTACACTTTCAATTTAATTTGGGCATTGATTTGTCATCAAGACCTACTGAGCCTCTGAATAAACACCTACTTGACACAAGTATGCAGGATGTTCATTAGCACTCAAAATATGGTTGATATATATTATAGAACTTGAGACACTCCTGCTTTTTAGAATCTATATGTGAATTAGCATATAACGATATGATTAATTGTCTTAATGGAAATTTCGCCTCTGTACCACTCTCCTCTGACTTCATTGTGAATGCAATTAGGTTTGCCATAGCTTTCTCCCTGTGAGCCTGTAGATAAGACATGGGAAAAATTATTTTTTACTACAATCCTTCTGCTTAAATATGATAGGAAAGCACCAATGAATTTAATACCATTAATGTTCTCTCTGAACTGGAACTCTTCAAATTATAAAATACCACATAATGTCTTTTTTATTAGAATGTTGATATTATTTCAAAGTGTTCCTGTTAGAGTAAGTTTTATATGAGTTCTTACAACATATGGATATACTCTTCATTTCGCCCTTCAATTAACATGATGATAAAGACAGAATACTTTTTTATGCTTCAGATGTGTTATTTCCCTAAAACTAATCACACATTTCCAGGCATAATTCATCAGACATTTTGAAGTACATTTTTTTACATAAACAGTTTCTTGTAATTTTTTTTCCTACAGCACATCTCAGGATCGATGCCTTTGTATCACAGAGGAGTTTTCCTTCTGAAAACTTAAAAAGAAAGAGTATTAAAGGATCAATTTGAAAAGTAATGCATTTCAGGGCTGTTATGCTGCTATACTTAAATATTATAGCAATTTAACACTTAGAAGGACATCTGTATCTGGTATAATGAAATGACAAACATATGGTAAAACTTAAAAGCAAACCCTAAAGTCGTTATCTAATATGGAAGGATGAGTCATCCACCTGCCTAAAGCCAGTGAAGACTTCTCAAGGTACCCACAAGCTCTTCGATTCTATGCTGAGTAGACTCCTTAGTACAACATGGCACAAGAGAGGCATGTGCTGAAAAATCTTATAAAATTAAATTTTAGTTTATAATAAAAATAAAACCAATAATATATGTTCACAATTTCAGTAATGAGTAAATCTAAAGTTATTTAATGAAAGCATCACTCATTTTTTATAACTGTATACACATTTCTTTGGATACTTCTGTTGTAAACATACAACTCTACACATATCTTTGACATATTATGTTGTCATGTGTTTATGTGCTCTTTTTATTTCTCTATCTGTTCCCTATAAAGCCTGGTAGGATATCTGGTACAGAATGAATTAATAATCATTATATTAATAAACTCATAATTCAAGAGTGTTAGGGGGTGGAGAGGTAGCTCGGTGGCTCTGGGTTTGTAGGGCAAGTGCCAGGTCCCGAGTTAAATCCTTGATACCACAAAAACAAACAAACAAAAAAGAGCGTTATACTGCATTGAAAACAAATAACAAGTCCCCAAAGACTATTTTATTCAAATCATTTGATGCTTCATGCTAACTGACTTTAATAGTCCATTAAGTTCGAAAGAAGGTAAGTTGTGAGGGGCAAGCATTGTGTTAAGCCATATCCCTGAGCTCAACTCAGTATCGGCAAAAAGCAGGCATTTGAAAACACTTCTCAAAATAAGCAAACCAACAATTACCATAATAGCTTTCATCAGAGAGCATTCCCAACAGGCTATACATTGTTCTAGATGCCTTAAATTTGTTCACTTATTTCCTTTTCCCCCACTTAGTTTCTGCTTATATCACAGGGACTATCCATGGTAACAGATCAGATGCACTTTCAATAAGTCTATGACTTTATTTGAAAAAGGAGAAAATAGGTGATTTCCTACAATGTTCTGGGAAGATTAGGTGAGACAATGCTTGAAGCGTACTCAGTGTTTTCATTACTACAAGTATTATTATTGTGGGTGTTATCACAGCCTCTAATAGTTGGCATAGGTTAGGTTGTAAAATTTAGGGGCACAGACTGGAGAAGGTTAGTGGGGGGAACACTGGTGTGCTCATGTTTCTTGCCCTCATCTCCATTCTCTTCTGAGTACACTCCATCTTCCAACTGTTCCCATGTCAGATAGCATTGAACTATCACTTGATGTATGTAGATACTGAAATTTTGACTAGACTGAAATCAACAACAAAAATGAAAATAACTAATGATTCTTTAATGCATTTATTTGTCTTTCACTTTTCTAAGTATGCTTGGCAGCGTTAATGCAAAGTAGTGAGAGCACTATTACCCTCACTCTGTAGTATGGGGATTTGAAACACTGAGAAGTTACACGAAGTTAAGTAACTCATCCAGGGTCAGTAAGCTAATAAGTGCAGCTTTGAAACCATTAGACTCTGTTCTTCCCCATGTCTAAAATGAAGACACCAGCAAATCCTTCCAACATCCAGAGTCTACCACTGTTTACTAAGTTTGCGCTTACCTTTGCAATCTTGTGCATAAATAAGGACATTACCTTCTCTTTTTTAAAATTATCTTTATTGGTACATTACATATATGCATCATGATTGCACTCCATAATAGGATTTGTACCAGTATAAGACACAACTTAATTCTCATTTTTTCCCATAGCCCTACCTACCCTACCACCCCCCATATACATAAAATCTGTTTCCTTTCTTTTTTGTTATAATCTCATTATTTTTCCCCCTTCACCCTATTTGAGCATTTTCTATTTCACAATATATAACATACAATTCTAGGACTCATTTACATCTTTATTTTCTCATACCACAGAAAAGATATGATATACACCTATGTGTGCCCTATTTATTTCACTTATGAGGATATCCTCAAAGTATGCTCATTTAAGAATAAATGATTCAAACTTACCATTTTTATGGCAGAGTAATACTCCATTCTGTAGAAGAACCACAGATTTTTTATCCAGTCTCCAGTTGATGGACACTTGGGTTATTTCCAAGATATAGCAATCACAAATTGGGCTGCTATAAACATGGGTGCACATATGTCACTGTGATATGAGTCTTTTAATTCTTGTGTGTATATACCTAGCAGGGCAATGGCCGGGTCAAATGGAACCTCCAATCCTAGCTTGTTGAGGAATCTCCAAACTGATCTCCACAGGGGTTGTACTACTGAGGACATTACCTTCTTAATGCCTCCTCCTCTCCAGCCTCTGACCTCCTAGTCTAGTTTGCATTTGGGCTCAGTCTCGCATTTCTGCTTAGAAATCCCCAAAGGCTTTTCATCTCACTTACAGGAAATGGAGCACTTCCTGTGGCTTCTGATACATTGCAAACTTTAAGTTCCTTACTTCCCCTGGCCTTGTCCCCTGTGTCCCTGACAATGCCATTCTTCTCCCAGCTCCTTCTCACTAGACACAGTGGTTGCCCCATTCTGTTTTCTAGGTCTCTTTTTGGTAAGCTCCTGTGGAATGCTCTAGGGAAGTCCATGAAGTTCCCCTCACTGGCCTCTGTAGCCCCATCTCTTAAGCTCCAACACTCTCTTAAGCAACTCCACTTAAGACAACATCTAGTCCTCATACTCTGCACCCTCCCTCTGCCTTTCTCTGCATTGTTGTACTTCATTCTACCTGATGCTTAGGTATTTGTAATATCTGAGTATAGGAAGCTGTTTTTTAAAGTATTTATAGTATTGGCAGTTAACATACACATACTATCTTTCAAACACACAAAAGAAATACACCATCAAAAATGTTGCAAAACTTATAGGAGAATCAATTTTTAAACCCTTTTCTGAGAATTGCGTGACATCATCTAACAATTTAAAAAGCATATGATGAAAGGTAGAAGAGAGATGACAAAAGTTTAGCCTCTGTATGTGTGGGGAGGGCTCTGAGGACTGAGCCCAGGGCCTTGCACATACATGCTAGGCAAGTGTTCTGTCTCTGTGCTACATTCCCATCCCTTTTTAAATTTCCCATATTGCTACAAAGTCTTGCTAAGTTGCCCTGGCTGGCCTCAAACTTGTAATATTCTTACTTCTTCCTTCAGAGTAACTGGAATTACATGACAGAGCCATTGATCCTGGCAAGATTAGCCTTGCTGGCATTTTCAGTTGGAAAATGCTAATGTAATAGTGGTTAAAGAATAACATTAATTAACTTTATAGAATGTTCTTGGCCAACATTTTTTAAAGTGAGGCAAATATCTGTGTTGTTATAAAAAGTATTCCTGTAATGTATTTCTGTATTAAAAAGGAATTTGCAAAAATAATGTACACAGAATAATTTTCTCCCTACTCTCATGTTCTGCACTCTTTCCCTACCAAGGCTTCATCACTGCTAAGTGATTTTCCTCATGTCTAGTTTCAGGCACTTAGAGAATCTCACTATTATCTCTTTGCAACTCTCTGCACTAGTAGAGGTCCCATTCCTTTTCATGTTCTTGAAGCAGTATTCCCATTTTTTGCCATGGATCTATCTGACTATCTGACTCTTTAGTTTGGCTCCAAGCCAAGAACTTCTCTCTCTCTCTCTCTTTTCTCTCTCTCTCTCTTTCTCTCACTTTCTCTCTCTCCTTTTTCTTTGCCTTAATACATGCTCTCAATCACTTACAAATGTTCTTTGGCCACTTTTTCCCAAATTCACTTGCTTTATTTTTGCACTATATATTTATGACCCTGAAACCCTATTTAGTATTGTTGGGGAAGACAATAAAGTTGATGAGTTTACTGAATAGATAATTGAAGCATGAGTATACATACGGATGCATGTCTTTGTATGGGTCTATCTCTGCACAAGGTACCAGCAGAATCGAGATCTGCAGTATTGATGAAGAACACAAGATTGTTTCCATCTGTCCCACATGTACTCTTTTACTGATATCCTTCTATTCATCTTCTTATTAAAAAAAAGAACACAATTATTCATTGAAATCACTTAACAAAGTTTAATTTGGGCATTTTTTCTTTGACTGACAAAACTTGAACCATAATAACATTTATAATTTAACTTTTAAGTTTTTTCAGAACCACCTATGGGAAAAAAAGTGGACTGGTTTAATGAATATAAGCCATATTTTATGAATACATTAGCCAAAATTTTTTTAAAATTAGTGGTAATCTGATAATTTTATACTTCAGTTAAAACCTTGATGTAGGTTATCTTATTTGCTTATTTCTTTCCTCTGATGGAAGCTATTTTACAGCCTGATTTTTTAAAGTAACAGTTGATGTCATTAGCATAATAGTTTGCTGTTAAATATACTTTCATGGTCTCATTTTATGCTGAAAGAAAATGCACTTTTAATCTTGAAAAAATATTTTATTTGTTTTACTGGTTTTTTCAATTTTTCCTTCTTCGTTGCAAAAAATAAATGTTAATAACACTTGTCATAAAAGTACACCATGCTTGATGATGCATTGTATTCTACACATGATCTACTTTCAAATTTCAGTGACACTGAATTATTAGATGTGTGATGATAGATTTTTAAAAGTATAATATTCAGATATCAGCTCTTAAGTTTAATTTGTATTTGCATACCCTGCTTCATTTGGCCATAATGAATCCATCTTTAGTGCCTAGATAAAATGATAGCCATTTGTCAATTAATGATAACCTTTGCAGCTCCGTGTAGAAGACGATATATTGGCAAATAGGAGGCAAATGTCAAAGCTTTTTGCATTAATTGAATCAACATGATAAATTTAGTCATTTTCTTCAAAATTCATTCATGGAGGCCAAAAAAAAGAGTCAGTTATTAGAACAGAACAGAAACATCCAATAGGCCAAGCCACTTAGAATCCTCACATCCCTGTAGGAGTGTGTTCCCTGATTTTTCACGAAGACTCTCATTTGAGGACAAAAGCATTAAGGACATTTTAAACTGAGAATGAATCTCTGGCTCAGCTGAAGTGGAGGTGGCTGAAGTGGAGAACCTGCCCCAGGACCCATAAGTCCTGCACAGGCTGCTTCCATGGGAAGGGCTGGAAATGACCTCAGGGCCTTGGACATGTGCAGTATTTGTGAAGAAAGATCAGGCCATCCTCACCTCATTTCTTCCATCAAGAGGAACCAGAGCTTACCAGGTAGAGCTGTGAACCTGCATGTTTGTGCCTCTTTCCTCCTTCTACAATAAAACAAGTAACAATTCCACCATGTGCAATTGTTCTGATTCGAGAGGCCAACGTGCATGATCGTGATAATACTTTGAATGCCAACACCCCTGTGAGACACACCTTAATACTGTCCTCTAGTCTTGTCAATCAAATTGACTCGAGAAAGCTTGAGATTCTGGAGCACAGAAGCAAGCAAGCAAAGGGGGAGGAGGGAAAATCATGTTCGATGCATACATTTCACTTTTTACAAAAATCAACAAGAACTCATTCTGTATCCATTTTATATAACGAAAATCAGTTTTAGTTCTCTATAAAGAATATATGATGGATGTGAAACAATTAGAAATAAACATAAACAAAAACATTTTCTTAAAAAAAGTCCATCTTCCTTTCATACATCATTAGCCACTGTGAAATTGAACACACCTTCAAGGCTTTTTTTCTGCTCAATGTATGTAGATATATCTGAACAAATTTATGTGATTTGCAGTAAGAGTATAATGATGAAGACCAGGGCTCCTGAGCTAAATTTTTTGGGTTCAACTCCCAGCCTCCTTTTCCACAGGTCCTGTTCCTAGCCTTGCGATCTTGATTAACATTTTTAACCTCCCTATATGTTGACCATATGGATGTAATACAGTGGTGCCTCGGTTCATAAACTTCATTCTTTCCACATTTCTGTAAAAGATGGTTATATTCATGTGCATACGGGAAAGATGGCCACGGTCATGTTTATTACCTGATGTAGAGTTTGCAAACAAAACCAAAACTTTGCCAAGAGCTTCTCTTTGTGAACCAAATTGTTGGCAAACAGAGGTGTTCACGAACCAAGGTACTACTCTACTGATATTTAGCATTTATAAGGTTGTTATGAGGATACGATTATTTAGATTAAAACTTTCTAAAGAAACTAGAGTGCCTGGTATGCAGTATGAACACAATTAGTTTTTGTTAAATATAATAATTACAATAAAAAGACAAATCAAATCACAAAGTATATAGGATTTTAAAACATATTTCCTTCAATTAAGATATAGAATAAATATATCTCAATAAAAACATATCCATATAGATTCAATTATATAGATAGATCATAGACCTCAATTCAGTTTCTATACATTGTTCTGTATTCAATGTTCTTTTCAGGCATTTGTATTCTATTTTTTGTTGATAATAGATTTTAGGTTTTGCATGAGTTTTTTCAAGCACAAAACGTTGTTCGTACTGTGTAATGAATCTTAGTGATCTTATCACTCAAGTTCAATGATTATCAACATAAAATATGTCCATCCTTTTCTTCTTTTGTGCAGTACTGGAGATGGAACCCAGAGATTCAAACATGCTAACAAAAGCTCTAACACTGAGATATATTTATAGCATTTTAATTTATGTGTGTGAGAGAGAGACAAGGTCTTGTTAAGCTGTTCATACTTGCCTCAAACATGCAATCCTCCTGCCTCAGTGTTGAGTAGCTGTTATTATAGGCATGTGCTACCACGCCTAACAACGTATGTCCAAACTTTATAACGGTAATTTAAATATTTGTTTGAAATCTAGGATTCTGAATTAACAGTGTTAAAGTGTAGGTGTCTCTACATTTTAAGTAAATAACGTTGTCTCTATTTACATTAGAAAGACACACTCTGTCCTCAAGAAACTATCTTCTTTCTGATGCCAAAACTTAAAACAGGTCAATTCCTCTTATTCAACTCTAGTGAACATCTTTCATTTTATCTTGTTTCCTTCTGATGTATTTGAGAAGAAAATGGAATAATTTAGGATGTGCCACTGGGATAAAACCCTGTATTTCTAAATATAGTGAGATTTTCAGAGCTATTTTAGCCAGTATAATTGAAATCCCTTTGTTCTCCTCTGACATATTTTGGAAGCCCATATGTTTGGAGTCTGAGATTTCTTTCCAAAAATAATAGAAAACCTTTGAACTCAATGGAGAGTTACAGAATTAAATTAAAATGGGCAAAAGCTTGAGTAAATTTACAGAAAGATGTATGCTCTTCCATATGAATAAATTTTACTATCTTGCCTATAAAGTATCATATGTAAGTAGCCAATATGAAAAATACCATAATAGCGACTTCCAGGTGTTATACATTCCAGTCAAAGCCATAAATTCAAAGGTGCTATTTTCTTGGTAAATCTTTTTGTTTAGAGTTACAATTGCTTGTTCTGTTATAGACCAAAATAAATTAAATTTATAATGAAATAAGCACCCCTAATTAAACTACAACTTCGTAGCTTTCAATAAAAGCTATTAAAAACAAAAATTGTAAAAGTAAACCGCTTGTTTTAATAACAGAATATAAACATTGACAATTTTTAGTGGGTCTGAAAGTATTACATTTATTTACTTATTTTTTTCAATAAAATTGCTGAGCATTTACTTTCTAATAGACACTAGTGTAAGGGCTCGAAGCAAAAAAAATATTTGTTTCTCCCACGAGTTCTTACTTTCCATGAGAAACACAAATACCCAATAAACATCCAAAAGCATAAATATCATATCAGGTTGTTATAAGTGCAATTATGAATATCAAAGAAATCTAAAGAGTGTAGGAAGTACCAGCTACTGATAGTGATATTTTGAGTGCAGTGTTCAAGGAACAAATTGGCACAGGACCCATCTGAAATCAGAGCCAGAGGCAAAGACAAGTACAAATTCCTGAGGTAGGAATGGACCACAACATATTCGAGATAGCAACGGGGCCTTCATGGCACTTCTCTTCTACTGGGATACAAGGAAATGCAAAATAACATTCATTTAAGTTGAAGTAAGTTCTGTGGGGAAAAAAAATGAAAGTGAACAGCGGGAGAAGGGGGGATATTACTTGGCATGATCACAGTATGCCTCGGACCTTCAATCCCAAATCTGTAGGATTAGCTGCAAAATAAATGCTTGTAGAATTGCGGAACAATTAACCCACCATGCAAGGAAGAACCATTGTGTCAGCACCGTACTGAATCTAAAATTTCAGTAATTGTTCACAAGTTTATTTGATATTAGAAAAAAACCTTGTAAGAATATCTTAATTTTAAAAAATTGAGATGAGACCTCAGAAAGTCATCCAGGCTGATTTTAGATTTATCATCCTGCCTCAGCCTCCTTAGTAGCTGGAATTACAGAATACTTTTTCTAATGATTATCAAATAATGTTTCCTCACATGTGGTTCTACCTAATTTCTAATTGTGATTTCAATGAATGGGCTGCAGAATTCTTTAGGTTTACCAGAGTAAATAGTAATGTACCCACCATGAAATGAAAAACAATCTATGCTTTAATTCTGGCTTCACTATCCAAAAGTAAGTAGAAACTTAGTGATGTAATTGACAAAATACATCCAGCTATTTAATACTTGCAAGTGAATATTGATAGGTAGCATCGAGTGCTTGTTGTGTGTGAGGGGGAGTGTTAAGGATTGGTAAACATTAATTCATTTAGGACTAACTCATCCCTGCTCGATGGATAACAACATTCTTACCGTTAAGTAGGCTACCTAAAAATCTAAGATAATGCTCTCTCTAGTCCATGTAATTTAAAGCCCTGTGCTCCTTAACCCCAGCTAGTAAATGTGGAATTCTTTATCCTAGGATTCAGTCACTTTACATGACTCTTTCTCTCTGTGACCTCCACTGTCCCCCAATGCTATCCCTCTTGTGAAGGAAGGCTCTTTGACATTAATGTGTGCAATGCACACCCTGTGTTTCTGGTGGTCAGTGTCAAATCTTGACAAAACTGGAAATCATGAAAAGTTTCTGGCTGGTATCATTCCACTTCGTTGAGTCAACAAGCCTTCAGTTCTCATTAAGAAAACAAGATCTTGATGACTCAGTGTGAGCAAGAAACATTAGCATGAGGGGCACCCTCAGATCTGCAGGTTGACACCTTGCAAGTGAATGAGATTTCTAGGGGTTCCATAGTACATTTTAAGAAGTCTTTCGTGAGGGCAGTGTCAACAATGCTTAGGACCTTGTTAAAAACACATTACTTGTACCAGAATCTCTAGAAGTGTGGGTCTGGAATCTGTAATTTAATGTATCCTCTGGGCTATTTAGATGCGTGTTCCTGGAGTTAATCCCTGGATACTGAAATCAACAATAGATCAATGGTTTTCAATCTTGTCTGCACATGAGAATCACTTGGGAAACTTGTACAGTAATATGCCTATGCAGGTTCTTCTCTGAACCAACTACATTTCAATCTCTGCAGAATGGATCCTGGAAATTAGATTTGTTTGTTTGTATCTTTGTTCTTCAAGATTCTGAGTGTTAAAAACAACCTCTGAAATTTAGAACATACAAGAATTACTCTCTCAAGAGAATTACTTTTCAATAGAAATGTGATTCCACCCAAAATAGTTACCAAAGGGAAAATTTAAAAACCTGAGTTGCCTTCCTTGACTATGTGACTGCCACTTCTTCCTTCTAAGCATAATTTTATGTCTCTCTAAGGAATGAAATTATACATTTTTCTACTTCTAATAGAGCAATTTTTATATATCCATGTCCAACTATACATCACTAGGTGTAGTGATTGGATTTTTTATAGAATTTTGATGTCAGTATTCATAGTATAAACAACTACAAAATGCCTTCCTCAACCACCTTTCCTCTCTATAATTCAATTCAATGTTTTCCTACTGAATCAGCCTGTGATCATTCTACTCTTGTCAGATTAAATGAACTAATCAATGTATACTCTTAAATGTGCTGAATCATATATGTTTGGATGTTGCTTTCAAGGAAAAAGAGAAAAGAAAAAAAGATAAGATTAAAAGTCATTGATTAATTGAATCACAGAAACAGACTAGTTAATATAATACAAACTTTGCAACTACAGCGATTCTGGGTTGAAAACTAAGAAAACATTGAGTTGACCATCATTGAAACTATTGTATTTATTTCATACTGTTGTGCTGTGTTCAAGGTAAAAATAGCCCAGCATATTGTGGTTTTGCAATAGAACAGTATACAATGTTTGCGGGAAAAATCTGATCCGTGTGGCCTATTAGGTCCCTTTTTTCCAATTGTTCTTTGGATTTTCCTTTTTTCATCTTAGTCAATGTAAGTGCTTCTGTGTTTTAACACAATGGTGCATAGATAAATCAAATCCTTTCTTAGCCCAGTATCTCTATTGAAAAATTTAATAGAAAAAAGATACTATGACTTACATAACACAACTCTGTATTTCATAACATTGACCTAATACATGCACAAGTAAAAACAATAGAACCCAGTAAATACTTCTGCCAGATCTACTGTACAACTTGATGACTATAGTTTATAGCAGGATTTGAGAGTAGCTTTTAAATATTCTCACCACAGAAAACAAACAACAAATATTTCAGATCACCAATATATTAATTAACATGAATAGGGTAACTATTTTACAGTATATACATGCATCAAAATAGGAAAATGTTCTACACTGTACATAAATATTCTATAACTTTATTTGTCAATTTTATACCCTTAAAAATAGGAAGGAGGAAAACTATGGGAACAATGAAATACAAAATAATAATTATTGAAGATCTTACCACATGTAAAATTTATTTGGTAATTTTAAGATGCTAACCACCCCAAAGCAATGATTTTCAAAATTCTTCGATTGACAAAAGTGTTTTTTTGAAATATTTCCTTGTTAATTAGTTAATCAACTAATAATTTTATTAAGTTACATACTTCTTGTCACACTGGCTTATTATCCTAATTCAATGAACAGGTAATATATTCATTTTATCTTCTTTTAAAGAGTAATTCATTGGACTACAGGTTTAGCTTAATAGTTTTGATACCTGCCTTGCAAGTACAAAGACCTGAGTTTGAACCCCAGTACCAAAAAAAAAAAAAAAAAGCATTTATAAATAGTAATTCATTACTGAAAATACATAATTGCATTTTTATTAATGGTCTACCCAGGCTGGAAATTTAATTGATATGTAGGATGACTGATCAGAATGTGTGAGGTTTTGGTTTCAGTCTACAGCTCTGTAACTGTCAAAATAATAATCGCCTAATTACATCGTTGTTTCAATATTAAAGGATTCTATTTTCTGCTACTTGAATTTTTTCTAACTTTTTCTTATTCTGATGTCCATTATTGAAGTTTCTTAGTGAAAATAATACATGAAATTATGGTGTGTAGATACTTACCAAAACAACTTAACATTATGCAATAGATGAGATTACCATAGGCTTGTGGTTTCTTATATAAAGTTGCCTTGTCAAAGATCTATGGAATCGCTGATACAGGATTTGGTCAGATCTAGTGCTGTTCTTTTTAATGCCTCTGTCATTAAAGTCTCAATTTAATTGTCACCTTGTCAAAAAGAGCCTACCAGGCTCCTAAGGTTAAAGAAGTTTAAAGATCAACTCATTTAATTATCCAGAGAGCACTTATTTAACCTCTGCTAGCAAAATGGTTAACTCCCTCTTATTTAACTGTTTTTCTGACTCCCTCAACTTGATAGGGCAAGAGATTCTTCATAATTTATTATGTCCTCCTCAATAAATTTCTGGACATTTCTATTTATGCTACATCGAATTCAATCAAATTTTTAAAATAAATCCATGAAAATAAGATCAAAACATTAAAATGAAAGCGATATTTTTAAAAAATTATAAATTTGATACTTTGAAAAAATGGAAATAGCTCCAGAAACACTTTGAATAAGTACCTGTTGTGATTTTTCATTTTAGAATTAAAATAGGTAAGACATTATTCTGTATTATTTTTCTTCTTTTCTAACATTTTCCTCTTATTACCGTATAAGATACTACATGTTTTTTAGGAAAGGGAATTTATGACCTTGCATTCTTCCTAAGAATATTATATTTATTTATGCACACCTAAGTACACACTACTATCTGTTTGTATGTATATATATTTTATAATTATAGCTATTTATAAAATGCTACTTATAGCCATTGTTATGTGCTTATCATTATGGACAATGTTTATAAAAAAAAACATATGGGGGCCGAGGATTTTGCTCCGTGGTTCTGGTGTCTGTCTTGCAAGCTCAAGGACCCGGGTTCGATCCCCGGTTAACTACATACAGTACTGGGTGTGGAAACTCACGCCCAGCAGCAATCAGTACCACATACCACAGTGCCGGGCGTGGTGGCTCACACCTGTAATCCCAGCACTTGGGAGGCAGAGGCAGGAGGATTGCTGTGATGTGAGTTTGAGGCAGAGCTCAGGGCGAGCCTGAACCACAAAGCAAGACCCTGTCTCAATAAATAAATAAATAAATAAACAAACAAACAAACATATGTTACATTGCCACTATTGGGTTGTGAATTCCTTGAGAGGAATAAGCATCTTATAACGAAAAAATTTAACAAATCAGAACCATTACATTAAAACCCGATGCTCTCAAAGGTGCACTTTTGAAGATTCACCTCAGTGTTCTAATTAAATCTCATTTTTAGCATACATATCTCCGTTTCTGAATCCCTTTAGCGATTTGAATGACTTACCGAGTATCCTAACTCGTCTCTTACTGAATGACAACATATCAAAATTGTCTTCTATTCAAATGTGCTAACACAAACTATAAATGGAACACTTCATTTCTAAGGATGGATTAACTGTGATAAAGTTATTGTGATAAAATTTATTCCTTACTTAAATGACACATGGGGCTCCTGATTTATTCCTACAATTACTATAGTTAAAGCTATCCGTTTATTTAATATCAAACTTCAGCTTCAGTATATGTCAATGCAAGTTTTTTAGTAAATGAGGGAAGTCTTTGTATTTGATTAGTCTCAAATGGTGGCTTCTTGATGAATTCAAATAATTTAAGAGAAGAGGCTAATTGTATAGAACAAGTAAACATTATATATACAGTGCTCATTTGCCTACAATTACACAGGTAATGTCTGTATTTAGTTTCTTAATTTCTCATTAGGAGACAATTGCACCTCATCTAGCAGCATTTAATTGCATTGTTTCTATTGCTAGAAAAATAGCACATTCCTTTTTTAAAAATGTTGAGTGACAAATAAATTTAGATTGTAATCACTTATTATCCTTATCTAAGCAAAACCACTCAAGAGTTTCAGTTGCAATGAAAAATCTGATTTTCTACTAATGATGACCAAATGAAAGCATTCTAAATAAGTCTGTATCTTTTTGATAATCTCTTTCATTGTGGTCATAGCCATCATCCTAATAAGTCTAGCTGTTTAATACCTTTCTATTTCCTAAATGTCACTATAAAACCTTATAATATTTAACTTCATATCCTAAACTCTGATAAAAGTCTTTGTTTCCATTTCTAATCTTAGAAGCCAACATTTCTGTGCTATATTCTGTATCTAGAATGTTTTTCAAAGGTTCATTTTTTAAAGACTTTGTGCTCTACCCATAGAATGATTAAGAGGTGGTAGAAACATTCAGATGTGAAGATTTGTGGGAGGAAGTTGTTCCTCAGGGTTGTTCCCTAGAAGGAAATACTGGAATCCTAGTTCAGTCTTCTGTCTCTCTGTCTCTCTCTCTCTCTCTCTCTCTCTCTCTCTCTTGCCTTTCCACCCTGTCATGAGGTGAGCAGCGTTTTGCTCATGTGTGTGCCTTCAACTGTAAAGCACTACTTCATGAGAGGCCCCAAATCACCAGAACCCATTAACTATAGACACAAAGTTCTGAAATTATAAACCAAAATAATCTTTTTACTTCATAAATTTCATTATCTCAGTTATTTGTTGCAGTAACAGAAAGCTAACTAACAAATGGTAAATGCTAGGAATAATTAAAATGAAAAAATATGCAGTTATGCTAACTCTGGCTTTTACATTCTCATAGTTCTTATTCTGACTTTCATAGAAGATGCTAACATAGAACAATAGTATGCCAAACTGTTAGATATCTTCTGATTTACAATGTAAAAGTAAGTAGAGTCTTCCCCAATTATAGTTACATATAATTTTTATCCTGACTCTTATATTTTGCAAAGCATAACATTTTTCATTACTATCATAACAGTATCACACACTTAGCGGACTAATACCTTACATCCTGTACATTAGAAATCTGAAACAAGACTTACTAGGTTAAATTCATTTCCTTCTAGAGACTCTAATAAAAGTCACCTTTTTATTTCTAGAGGGTGCTCTTTGGTTCATGGTCTCTTCTATTTCACAGCCAGAAATGGTCAATGGCATCACTTTGGGCCTACTGCCATTGTCCTGTTTCTCTCCATAGCTAGAAAATATTCTCTAATGACATATTTATTAGGTTGGATCTGCCTAGCTGATCCAAGATGACCTCCAATTTTAACATCTATACTCTTGCTTATACGCATAAAGTCTTGTTTGCCATGTAAAGCAAAATATGTACTTGCAGATTACAAAAATGAAGGTATGGATGTCTTTGGATAACCATTATCGTGCTTGCTATATCAGTCTTTTACTCTTCACCATGCCTGATATAGGTTATGTGACATGGAGACAGATATTAGGCTTCTCACATATTCCCTCACTTCTAAGTAACACTTTTTGTCAAAGCGTTATCACTGTTACTTGTTAATGTTGGAAACACTTGAACACAGGCAAGCTTCACACACTTTTAGCCTGTTTTCTCTGGCTCTTCTCCTCCATTCATTATTGTTTTCAGTGTAAACTGGTGATTGAGCTGACAATTTTCCCTTCTTTTGCCATGGGTATTACTGTATTACACCGCTGAAAAAATTGCCAATTCTGTTGATTTCATAGAAAAAGACTGATGTTGCAGTTAAATTTGCATCAGTCCATAAATAGGAACTGTGCTTTGTCTCACTAGAGCATTCACTCTCTTGAGCCTTGTTACCCAGATATGCACTATATTTATCTTAGGATCAAAGTTTTTATATAGTGAAAATGGGACCCAGATCTCTAAACAACTCTTGGCAACTAATTTTTAGGATACTTCAATATAAATTAGGGAGCTTTTACAAATTTACAAGAAAATTTGCTTACTTAACATAATTAACATACTGTTTTGACAAATAATTAAACTATTAACATTATTTCCCCTCCTCTATTTATTTGATTAAATAAATCAAGATGAAACATTTCATTACCTGTTGTGCATTATAGTTTGGATATGGAATTTCTCCCCAAAGGTTAATCACTGAAGACTTGGACCCAACTAATGGTGCTGAAGGGAGATCTTGGAAAATGTAAGTGGTGGGGCCAAGTCAGAGGAAGTATGTCATTGAAATTGTGCCTTTAAAGAGTATTTTGTCCTAATCCTTTTCACTCTCTCTGCTTACTAGCTACTATAAGATAAGTGGCTCTGCAACACTTAGTTCTTTTTACCTTATTATTTTTCCAAGTTGTCATATACTGAATTCACTGAAATCCTGAGTCAAAATAAATTGTGCTTTCTTCTTTCAAGTTGTTTTTTCTTGGATATTTTTTCACAGCAACAGAAAGCTAACACACCAAGTAATCTGAGAAACATCATCTGTGCGTGTATTGATGGGATGAAGTATCAATGTAAAAATTCTAGTTATTCCCTGAAGTTTTAGACAATCTGTTTAGAAAAATATATTACTAAATTTAATCAGAATTTCACTGTAGCTGCTTTTTGTGAGAAAAAAAAAAAAAGATAGTGCCTGGTTTGTAGATGTACTTTGAAATTTACATATGTAGATTCACTTCATTTTTCTAATATTCCTGTATGTGATGACTCCCCATATAAGGCCAAGTTAATGAGTTTCTTGCATTTATTCTTCTCAATAGCCTAATTAGTGCCTTCAGGAGAGTATTGGAGTGTATAGTGTCTCTTTAGTGAATTCCCTTCAGAGAGACTAAAGATAGCCATATGGCTCTAAACTCACTAAATGCAGGAAACTTAACATAGCCTTACTTATTTCATTCTTAGAAAAACAATCTTCATTTTGTCGTTTAATTTTCATTTCAATGCTTATTTTATACTGTCTTTATTTAGATTATGCTTCATTAAGCCTCAATTTCCATTTAGGTTTGCTTGTGTCTTATTGCTCAACTTCCTGTGTCTCAGTTCACTAATGAAATGTTTTCTAACCTGAGGAAAATACAAAAGAGCTCAAAGATCCATATAAAAGTACATTTCAGGTTTCTAAAAGAACAACTCAGGTGCTCTGGTGCTGTGGTGCACTGCGAAACATAAGCTCTGCTTTTTCTCCAAATTGTAGTCAATGAACTGTTTTAATTCTCAGTTCCCATATGTTAAATCTACCTTCCTGATAATCACATCAGTTGCAAATGCTTAATTACTTTTCTTTGTATCTTTTTTACTAGTAATTATTTGTAACCTGAGCTTGACATTTGCAAATTCAATTGAAAATTATAACTGAAATTTTCCCTCATTTATAGAAGGTTAATATAAAATGTTAGATATATTTAAGTAAAATAAGAGGTGAATGCTCAGATAAACATGAATTAATATTTATTATTTATTTCTCCATTTTAGGAGATGTATAGGTTACAGTACTTGGCATAGTTTTGGTCAAACGAAGTAGAATAAGAATACAGGCACAAAAGGAGTTTGGTAATCTAGACCACGTGTTTTCTAAACCCACATCTGAGCTGATGGGACTATATATTTGATCAGCTCTTTGGACCAGGACAGTAGACTCAGCCAAAGCCACTGTATCTTGCATTCATACAATTTTGTCGTTTTAAAAACAAGGTGGGGCAGGTCAATAATCAGTGATCACTATTTTCTATTTTTCTCCACATTTGCCCTATTAAAATATATGAGTTCCCTCTTCTTGTGGTTTAGACCCTTTGGATACATTCTCTAAACTACCAATCACCTTGAATTCTGCCACATGACTTGGATTTAGCTCTTGGTGTCAACCTGCATGTTTGAAGCATATAAATCGAAAGATAATATCCCCACCCTCACTATCTCTTCCTTCTCTCCTCCCTGCCTAAACATCCTGGCCTTAGATTTCATTCCTGTAGTTCCTGGCTGAGCAGAGCAGATCTGAAGAACTAGTATTGAATAACCAGCCAGCTTCACAGAGGTCATAGTCCAGCTGTGACTACTCAAAACCTTTATTTCACCTTTATTTTAAAATATATTTAATGTACTCCTTTTGTTGCACATAACACATTTCCTATAGTTAAGGATTTCTAAATTCAAATTTTATTGTATCTAAAATAGCTCAGTACATGTAGAATATTAAAATTACTTGAACTAAAATGTAATTTTCTATTTAAAATCTCTAATTTAAAAAAATAAATCATTCTTAAACCTAGCACTTAACTCCTTTATTCATTTTAATGCAAAAGTTTCTATTCTTTTCATTTCTGAATTTTTTTTGATTAAATACCAAATGAGATTTTCATTAATATGCCCACACCCAAGCACTGGCACAAAATTCTTACAATCTAAGGAGTAAAACAAAATGCAAGTGACTTTCCTAATTCCCACTGATTGGGACTGCAAACACCCTAAAGTGGAATCTCATTTTCTGAAAGTTTGGAAAATATCTGTACTTCTAGTTAACAGACCCTCCACTACTCAACATATGCAATGGTAGGCTGGTTGGCTGATATGATGTGAGACAATGTAATCCTGATAATGTGAATACTCTGTTACTTTTCCCATATTCTGGCCTAAGTTAAGTATTGTGATTTAAAAAATGTCATAGTTCTATTAGAGTCTGTTATTTGTCTTGTAAGGTACATGTAGAATTTCCTGTACATTGATCATATGTTTGCTTAGCTTGTTTGTACATCTTTGTCCTGAACAATGTTTTTCAACTCCTATATCGGCAGCCATGTCTGGTTTAGCACATTCTATAACCATTCAACAATTATCAAGATCTTCAAAACATCATTTAGCTGTATTTGGCTCATTAAGAATTAATACTTCCTAAGTATAACAAGAAGAGTGAAGGAAGAATAGCAGTTGACAGTTATTAATATGCTTGCATGTTGCAGCTGTAGAGTAATTAATTACTTTCTGGAAATTCTTTTCACCAGTATTTTATTAAAAATATTTCATTACATTATATTTCAACACTGTCAGTTTGCTAACATTGATAAAGCTATTAATTTATTCATAACCTGAATTCATTTTCAATGTCATTTATATGCCTTTTCTTTTTCTTCAACTTGCTTATTTTATTTTCCATATGAAAAATAGATAACTCTCTGACTAATTTCCACCCAAATAAAACTGTACAGTACCCTTTCTGCCTCTGCAAGAAATGTAATCATTTAAGAAGATACATTGATATCAGTGTATTTTTAAACAGTTTCCACTTCATTTTATACAAATAACTAACTTTCGTTTTGAATATTGTGATTCTCCATAGTTTAGTACTTGCTAGAGCAGCATTTGAATCAAGTTTACAACTGTCAGAACTGTCTGACATAGGTCTTCCCTCTTGAAAATACTAAAGAGAAGGAGATTAGTGAGAAGTCACTGGACAATTTCTTGCTAACTACTTGGCAGGCAATAATGTTGTGCTTGCCAATGATTCTAACCATGCTGACATGTCCAATCAACAATTGGTCGTTTTCATCAATAAAGACTGAGTTTCTCTAGTATTTCCCTTTTGACAGTCATGTTTTTTCTGTCACTACTCATCACTATGGCTGTGAGAGACAGGCTCTCATAGTTCCTCTTTATGGCATGTTCAGGTTCAAGCCTTCTTCATTCTGGGAGGCTGCAAGTGATGCCTGCTCCTAGGAAACGTGTCCAGGAGCAAGGATGAGGATGCAGCTTTGATGAAAACTTCTGACACCTGGCCTGTTACATTCTCTGGCATTTGATCCCTTTCTGTTGTATTTTTTCATTACTTGTTCATTTGTCTTTTACTTTTTTGTTTTCTTCTTTATTGAATTTATTCTTTATTCCTTTACTTAACCTATTCCCCTGTTTTTGTCACTCTTAATGAGTTAATTTCGCATTTTGTTCATTTCTGGTCTTTACATTCATTTGTAGCTTCCTTGTCTTCCACAAACTAAAGAAAGGTAAATGGAAAAAAAAGAAAGTTTAATTTTAGTCACATAAGAGGTTAATTCTAGGGGAATATTCCTTAGATTAATCAGACTAATATTGAATACTTCACTAATAATCCATTATCTTATCCTATGTATAGTAATTGATACCTTAAAGTCTTGCTGTACAGACATTGGAATAAATATGATATTTTTATTTATTTGTGTATGTAAATCCATTTTATACGCTTAACTATTGGCACATATATGTTGCTTAGTGGTACTAAGAATATCACTGAAAGGGCTGGGTATTTAGCTCAGTCGTTCTGGCATGATACTCAACATGCTAGAATAATAGAAGGAAGTTATCTCTGATTAATCCTCTAAATCAATTTAATATTAAAGACATATTTTTAGATTAAAAAAGAAAGAAAAATAGAATTGGTGGAGAATGGGAAATTTGAACACTATGATGTTTTGGCTATGTTTACAGGGGGTTTTTTTTAAGGTTTTTTGAGACAGGGTCTCGCTTTGTGGTTCAGGCTGGCCCTGAGCTCAGCCTCCAACTCACATCACAGCAATCCTCCTGCCTCTGCCTTCCTAGTGCTGGGATTACAGGCGTGAGACACCACGCCCAGCACTGCGGTATGTGGTACTGACTGCTGATGGGGTGAGTCTCCACGCCCAGTATGGTATGTGGTTACCGGGGATCGAACCCGGCTTCTTGCGCTTGCAAGACAGGCGCTGGAACCACTGAGCTATATCCCTGCCCCTTTGTTTACAGGTTTTTGACTACACTCTTTCCTTTGATAAATATTTATTCTATTAATCTTGGAGCTTTTTTAAATATGGATAATTTAATAAATTATATTTTCATGAATTGACATCTGTTCTTTGACATTTTGTTTTGTTATAATGAAATCCACTCAATACTTTCTTTATATCCTTATACAAATGCTACAAGGTAGCATATGAATCAGGGCTTGTCCAGTAGAATAATATTTCTTCTAGGAAATATATATTAAGAGCTTAACTGCAAGACACTGAATTATACTTCAGTGACAGCTGGCAAAACTGCTCCAAAATATGCCCCTGGAAGGGGAAATGTTAATCATGCCTATAAAGTACTTTCACAGCAGCACCTATGTCAGGGTTTGTTTGCATAGCTACGGACTACCGAGTAAACGTATAAAACTGACTATCCTAGGCATGCACTTTCGCTCTTCTAATTTTGCGAGTTCTGGAAAGTGACCTTGAGAAAGTAAATCGCTATAACTAATAATTAATAAAATATTATTTGAACTAATGCACTTCTCATCTCAGAGCCCATACATATTATAAAATCAATATGCTAAACAAGGAAATATATCCGACAGATTCCCGACTAAAGAATTTAATGTTACAAACACACACACGCTCATTCATAACGCCACCACCCCATTATCACTATGTTCAGATAAAAACTAAGAGGGTAAATTTAATATATTTTAATACATTTGTAAATATTGTTTTGACTTAATTTGACTAGCTTAATTTTCCTTTTGGATGTAATGAAATGTGATTCATACTTTATGAGTTAGAGTAACTTGGAAGTAACTTGATTGTCAACCATCATTTAATAAAAGTGATATACAATATCAAGGGTTAATTATTAAAGATGGTGGGTTCATTCATAGCAATTACTGTCCTTTAAACTGAGGGAAAAAAATCAGATTCCTACCAATATCAGAGTTAGGTAGTAAGTGAACCATAAATGTGAATTTGTTAAGTAATGCTTTTAATTTTATTAGATTTATGAAAATTGGATTAATGGATGAGTGAAATTTTTAAAGTAGTCATTCAAAGACAAGTTAAACAATATTGCTAAAGTATTTATTGTTCTATCATTGAATTAATTTTTGATACATTTTTTCTGCTGCTTATGTTCAGAGGAAGTATTCTAATTCACCTACCTCTGAAATTTACATCTACTTTGAAAAGCAGGAGAGACTAGGTGGAAGACATTGGCTCCCCATAGAGTGCTGGAACAAGAGGAAAAAAGGGTGAAAATAGAGACACAGCACCCCCTCAATAAAACTCTTTAAAGATGGCATTTGTTCTAGATTTTCTCATTTCATAGTGACATTTTAACTTCCCCTTACAATGTAAATCATTTGTGAATCTCTTGTTTCAAATTCCATTATTATACTTTGTCTAAATATTGCAGCAGTCCTCAATTAGACCAGACAAGTAGTTGGACATCATTCCTGATTTTATTATCTTCCTCATTAAGTCAGTTTTAGTTAACAAGGACGGCATAGTCTTCCCTTTGTACACTTCTGGTTTGCTTACACAGTACTGAGCCACATGGAGCACGAGATGCTGCCCATAGGTTGCAGAACATTTCTGTTGTCTCTAGATCCCAAACTACCAAGCACCCATATGTCATCACATTCTCACTGAAGGCAGTCTCTTCTACTCACACTGGCTGAGTCATTCTCATTGTATCATTCACATTCTAGACTACATATGCCTCTGTTTGACAGTACCCTACCCTCTCCTGTTATCTGTATGAATTTCTTCTGCTCTAATCTCTCCCTTCTGCCAGATTTAGATTAATATGAAAGACACTGTAAGATACCACTTTTTTATCAGTCAAGCTTGAAGATAAAGTATTGTCTATACAGATTACACTGGAAAACTTCTGTCTTTGGGGAGCTCATTACCTTCCAAAGTGATTCAATCTTTATCTACTTTCAAAAGATAGAAAGTGCTTTATTGACTTAAGTTCTGCCTTAAGGTTCATTATTTCTTCTTTACTCTTCTATTTCCTGATACCCTATTATTTAGGGTTTTTTTTTTGTTTGTTTTGTTTTGTTTTGTTTTTGAGACAGGGTCTTGCTTTGTAGTTCAGGCTGGCCCTGAGCTCAGCCTCAAACTCATATCACAGCAATCCTCCTGCCTTTGCCTCCCGAGTGCTGGGATTACAGGCGTGAGCCACCACACCCTGCACTGTAGTATGTGGTTCTGATTGCTTCTGGGTGGTAGTCAGGACGCCCAGTATTGTATATGGTTACCGGGGGATCAAACCCAGGCCCTTGCGCTTGTAATATAGGCATGGGAACCGCTGAGCTAAGTCCCCGCCCCTCTTGATACCCTATTATAAAAATCACCATATCAAGAAAAAGTTTTAATTGTATTCCATAATACATGACATCATACAGAATATATTTTAAATGCTGAAATTTTTTTTCTAAGTTAAAATACCCTGGTTTAAAATTCATTAACTGTCTCTGCTCACTTCTGTATGAATCAGGGCTTGTGTAAGTACCTCAGAAGAGATACACCTTTATGTTCTGATCTTGGTAATCCACAGTGAACTACGCATCCTACAAGTTATCCTGTTTTTTTTGAAACGTAGCCTATGTATCCCTTTACTAAATTTTCAAAGCTTCATTATCTTGCCAAACAAAGCTTTCAAGCAATTAATAACCCAAATCAGCTACTGTTACTACTTCATCTACTTATTTTTACTTTAAAACCCCTTTCATACTTTGCCTTATAACATTTGTGCTTTGAGATCCAAATGTAGAACATGTCTCACTCTTATCTAATTTATTCTATTTTATAATTCTCTGACTCCTCCAAAGATTATCTTTTGCATTTTGCCTCTGCCCTTCTGTATTCAGTAACCCAGTATTATTCACATTACTAACAAATTGCATAATTATCCCTTATGTAACATTATCCATTATCATTGACTGAATATAGAAGTCAAGAAAGGCTAGAGACATTATTAGAAGTCAGTCTCTCAATCTTTCTTTCTTTTTAAAAAATATATCTAATAATATATACCTTTTTACTGTAGTGAGTTCCTATTACAAAAAAAAAGTTGGTGAGGCGATTCATGCTAGCCTATATAATGAAATTACATGGGCTATTCAGAAGAAACTGATGGATACTAGAAACATAGCAAAGTGAGTGCAATTGTACAACACTTTGAGAATAGCACTTAGCAAATGTGTATTGAAATTGCTTGTAGTCTTTATTCTGTATATTTCTTACTAATTAACTTGTAAAGTGTTTAATTATATGTGTAGACACATGTAATAGTGCATCTACCCACAAGAGGCAACCATTTGATTGCAGTTGATTGAGAAAGCAGTAAATAGGAATAAAAAAGAAATTATTCAAGAAAACTATGTGAAGTACAACAAACCACTTTCTAAAACTGAGCAAAAGAACTGAAGGAAACATTTTCAAAATGTTATTAACTTTTTATTTATTCTGAAATATATATTGAGTGCAATGTAAAATAATTACTCGATGAACACAATCCTTAGGAAATAACAAATGACACATGCTTACTGATGTTTTTGTAATTTCTGCATCTAATCTCCATAAAAAGTACTTATATGTGCTACACAAATTCTTCATTGTCTTATCATTTGTTGTTTATAAACTTAAAGACCACGTAGGTGATTATACTGGTGAATCCACAGAAAAGCATATAAGCTTGTGCTACTGATATTAAATAAGCAGTCAGCACTTAACACTTAAAGAAAAACAAGTGTCACTTGTTTCTAAGTTTCTCTGCGAGCAGGTGCTTAGCATTGAGGGTTCCAGAGTATTAGTGATGCTATCTTTCCGAGATCAGGAAAGTAACCACACTCTAATTGTCCAGATTTAAGTAAGCACCACTCATAAAGTAACTGTGGTAAAACTGAACATTTATGAGACCTTTTTAGAACAGTTCTACATTCACTGAATGGCTTTCACCTATTACAAATACCATACTATTTTCCTGATTTAATGACTCATGAAAATGTAAACTAAAAGAGAAAATGTTGAGAGCATAATAAAGTTAACAATGGTATGAAGTCACTAATGAGATTAATGAGATGGTCAATTTGTGTTCATGGCTGAGGACAGCTGGTACCTAGATGTTGCTCCAAAGCTTCATGTACTCATAGGTGGGACTTTTTGGAGGTGGCTGAATGTAGGGTGTGTGATACTGGGATTAAAGGTGTGTAGTGATGAATTAGTCCACTGACTAGAAGTAGCATAGTGATGGGATGAGTGAAAGGATGTGCTGAAAACAAGCCCCACCTGCAGTGTGGGTGGCACCACGCGAAATGCTTGTAGCTTGGATGGAATTAAAGGGAAAGGGAGGCTGTTTGCTCTTCCTGCCCACCTTGCTGCCCCGCCTTGGAGTCTGCTGTCAATGCACTGAAACCTCCACAAACTATGAAGACAAATACACCTTTCCTCTTTTAATTGCAGGTGTTGGTTATTTTGTCCCTGCAATTAGAAAAACAAGTAAGACAATAGCCCAGACTATAGGCAGAAACTGTTCCCTATTTTCTTAATTCTGTTCTGACTTTCAAAGTCACCGTAAAATTGCATTTAAAAAGTCAGTTTTAAAATACATGCTCATTTCTTATCCAAAAGAAATAGGATTTTTTGTTGGTTTGTTTTTGTTTTTTTGAGACAGGGTCTCACTTTGTAGTTCAGGCTTGTCCTGAACTCAGGCTCAAATGCACAGTAATCCTCCTGCCTCTGCCTCCAAAGTACTGGGATTCCAGGTGTGAGCTACCACTCCCTGCATTGTGGTATGTGGGACTGATAGGTCCCATGCTACTCATGCTGGTAGGCATGAGTCATCATTTCCAGCACTGTTCTATGTGGTTATCAGGTATCGAACTCCGGCCCTTGCACTAATCCCTGGTCCATCAAATAGTTTTCACTGACAAGTATTTGTATTTCTGTGTTGTGGCTGAGGATAGAAACTTCAGTGTTGTACATGTTCAACAAGTCCTCTACCACTGAACCACATCCTCAAACCTGAGGAAAATTTTAGAAACATAGAAGGGCATGAAAAGTACGAAGAGAATTGTTGGCATTCCATTGCCAAGGTCACAGGCATGGCAGATCTATGGCACATGAGCAGATCTGAATGCTTGCTTCATTGAAAGCTTTGGCTCATGATCACTGGCCTAGAACCACTACTATAAAACAAAAGTCTTTATTGATATCTGTCAGTATTTATGTGCTTTTGTTTTGTAAAATGTTAAATATAATCTACATACTATTTGTTTATATTAATTTTCTCCTAAAATATATTTAAAACACTTTGCATATCATTAAATATCATTTTAACACATTACTATAAAGGAATAAAATGTTACGTTATATCAGAATTTATTCAGTCAAACTTCTACTAGCCCGTATTTGAGTTTGATCTATTTATAAAACTAAAAAGCATGATGTTTCTAAAAATGCCTTTCTAAATTGAATGAATACATCCCAGTGCCTGATTTTATATAAAGAGTATATTTTTGTTTTATATGCCTTCAAAAGAACCCATCTTCTATTCTCTATGTGAAATTATAAAATCATGTTAGTATAATGTAATGCTTAGCTAGAATATTTTTGAATGCATCCTGATTGATACTTATAAATGCCTGCATTAAATATTAAATTTGGTCCTCAGAGTAATTGTTACTTACATACTGAAAATTCTTTAGGAGGCAAGTTGCTATTTTAAAATAGCTGCACGTATGAATTGATTCATTTGAAAGCACCAAGTATCTTAAAAAAATAGATCAAGTGACTATTCTTATACTTAAGTAATGCAAGAACTTTTTGGCTAAATTTTATTCAGAAAGAATTAACAAGGTTTATAAAAATAGTGACTGTTATGGCCAAACTACTTAAGTCAAAGACAACCTTCCAGAATTTCTTAAAATATCTCTAAAATGTTATTTATGATTATGACTCCTGATTTGATCTGACATTGTACCTATATTCCCTTTGTATATGTATATGTATATATATATATATGATATTCAATGTTCATAATACTATCATAAATTTTAATAAAATCATTACAATAAAATGATAATGATTATGTTTCCATATATTATAAAAACTTGATTTATTTCTATGATCTTTGATGGATTTGGTTTCATATCAAGAAACTATAAAAATACAATAAAACAGATTACTAAAATAAGAAATATTCATCTAGCATTTTTCCAAATAGCAGAAATTAAATGTACTAAAAAAAATGACTTTAAAATTTTCTTCTGCATTTTCAGACTTTGTTTTAAAGAAAGAACCCCCTTAATATAACATGTTTAACTCAAAACAAAATTATGTGCTGAGCTTTTCATTTTTTTTTTTTTTTAAGGTTTTTTGGGACAGGGTCTCGCTTTGTGGTTCAGGCTGGCCCTGAGCTCAGCCTCAAACTCACATCACAGCAATCCTCCTGCCTCTGCCTCCCGAGTGCTGGGATTACAGGCGTGTGCCACCACACCTGGCACTGTGGTATGTGGTACTGGTTGCTGCTGGAGTGAGTCTCCACGCCCAGTATTGTATGTGGATACCGGGATCTAACACAGGTCCTTGTGCTTGCAAGACAGGTGCCGGAACCACTGAGCTATATCCCTGGCCCTGAGCTTTTCATTTTAAATATGGTAACATACACACATTCAAACTGAACTGTTAACTACAGCTATATTTATCTAAGTGCACATAGAAACACAATGTAACTGTTTTGTTAAAGATCAAATTGATTCATAAAACCAAAAAGACTGGAGTGAAGCTAGTCAAATTGGTTGAACTTAACTCATTAGCTTACTGTGGTAATGTCGACTTTTCACTTTTTTCTGTGAAACGTAAAACTCTTTTGTCTTATTATTTGTGCAAGTGGTATGACATTTGCATAAATAAAGTAAAAGAGATTATCATTTACAGAAAAGTTGCATGTAGCTGTCAGCTTTCTTTTCCCTGGGATCAAATACCTAGACGCTCAAGACCTTACAGAGGACAAATGCAATTTGCCACAGGGTTTCAGAAATTTCAGATGTTAGTTGGCAGGTTCCAAAGCTCAATGATCATTCTAGAAGGGACCGGGGAGTAAAACTGCTCAACCTTGTAGAAGCAGAATACAGGGGAACAGCACCAGAGAGAAAGAGACCAGGTAATCAATAGTGTCAGAGTCACCTCCGTGACCCACCAGAACACACCCAGGAGGGTGCTTTACTAATTTCTATGTAGTTTCCAAGACGGTTCAATTGACAAGGAAGCTTAATTGCCACACAGGGGAATTTGTTGCTGTTCTGGTGGAAATTATAGTGTAGCTATTTGTTTCTAAAAAAACACAAATACATGAACAAAACAGACTTTTCTTGTACCTGTAGGTAACTTTCTGTCTTATGTCCTTGAAATACACCTTCAGTGGACCTGCTTGAGTTATTTACAATGAGATATGTGGCAAAGTTATTTGACTGAGTTATAATCTTTTTCACTAGCCTTATAAAACTCAAATTGGCAAATCTGAATTAATTTATCTGAAATGTTTTAGTAATCAATTATTCGTCTTCAAATTCTTCAGCAAACTCTACAGATGTTTCTTAGAATTTTGAATGAGAATAGAACTGAGGTAAAAAAAATGTTTTCAGGAGGTATGGAGATTAAGCTGTTCTATAATGACCTGAAAAAAAACTAGCTCGATAAAGATATTCTTAGACAAACATGTGACATACAAGGAGAATTGCCTCAAGTAATGTCAAGGTTGTTTCCTATTAAAAATCAAAAGAAATTTCACAATTCAAGAGATCTCATAGTATTATCTACTAAAACATATTATAATCTGTACTAGATAATTATCTAAATGATTACTTTTAGGCATAATTAAATCAATTAATTTTATGTTCAGGGGTGATACAATTATTTTTTAGCCTTTCTAATTTTAATAATTTATTCATTGATTTTACTTGCTACTGTAGACTTATTCTATAGTTGGTATAGAAGAAACTGTGAAGTGGATCTCTACAGAGATTGTATTTACATTCAGCTGTGGGATATACATACTTAGATATTTATTTTGTGCAAAAGACTGTTTACTAGAAAATATAGTGATATTAATGAAGTGGTCATAGAAAAAACAGTTGATGTACTATAACACCTTTTATATGTATTTTTAAGCTTTTTAAAAATTAGAATTTTATGATATAAAATAATATATACACCATATACAGAGAAATGAAAGAATAAAAACCAATACAAATTCTTTTGTAGCAACCACTAGTTTTTTTAACTAAGCAGTACGGTAAACAACAGTTTACTTTCAAAACTCTCTGGCATATGGCCCCTGGATTCCATCTCCCACTTTCCATCCAGACATAACCACTCTTCCCAGTATAATCCTACTTACTTCATTGTATTTCTCCACCAGATATCATGCATGTATAATCAAAAATGATATGGCTGGGCCGGGGAGTTAGCTCAGTGGTTCCGGCGCCTGTCTTGCAAGCGCAAGGGCCCGGGTTCAATTCCCCGGTAACCACATAACAATACTGGGCGTGGAGACTCACCCCAGCAGCAACCAGTACCACATACCACAGTGCCGGGCGTGGTGGCTCACGCCTGTAATCCCAGCACTCGGGAGGCAGAGGCAGGAGGATTGCT
>PVIR01019482.1:0-31924 GCA_004026965.1 Petromus typicus
AAAAAATTAAACTTCCCACTTTTATGCTACCAGGGGACCTGCCTTTGATCTCTGGCGTGGTGCTCAGAGTGAGGTTCTCCTGGACACCCGGAATCCAGGTAACACGCTTTAGTTTTCCTTCTAACCCACGATGAATCCATTTTCTCCAAATCATCTTAGCCTCATTTGGGAGCACTATGTATTTTCAGCCTAGGCCTCCTCTTGGGATATTGTATTCTAAGTGGATTATCTATCCTGTGAAGCAGGACTATAAACTTATTTTGTCTATTTGTTTATCCTAAGCCTAATCAGCTTCCCCTTCAAGTCTGGGGAAGATCTTGAATTCAATTTCAGGGGACTTGGGTCCTGTGCCACTTTATGTCAGAGCCAAGTCTGCATTCCCTGGACTTACGCTGTGCTGGTGAGGCCGGTCTCCACCCTGTGGTTGGCACACAGTACCGAGTGCTCTTGCCCTCGTGGGGCAGGGGAAGCGCTGAAAGCCCTCTAACACTTGCTCCAGTTAACGGCTCTCATCTTCTCCTGGCACCAGCAACCCCAGGGCTCTGTTCGGTCTCCTCCACCAATATCTCTTATAGAGTGACGCAGGATTTTCCCCACTCCCCTTCACTACGGCCCCCACTGACCTCTAGGCCCACAGCCCTCTTTTGCATCCTGATCTTGTAGCAGCTCCCAACATGGCGGACAATTAGCCAGATGTGTGTCTGACCCTTTTCCTCATCTCCCGACAAATACCTGGACAGAGTACGTGTGTTGTGGACAGAGGACATGAGTCACCATAGAGGCTCAGGGCAGAGAGGGTTTGAAGCCCAGAATGGAATCAATGCCACTCTTAAGAGAATCTGTCTCTGTCTCATATTTTGGGTTTGTTTATTGGGGGGAGTTACGAGACATCATTTGAGATGCCTCAGAGAAGCTTAATGTTCCTACTTCCCATTCTTCTGGGAGGGCTGAGGGTTAGGAGTCTTGAGAATAACGGAGCTTCTGGTGCTCCTGAGAGCAGCTTAGCCTTTCGATGTTCTTGTAAGTTGCAGTACCAGATCCACACTCCGAAGGACCACTCCGTCCAGGAGGAGGCTGAGCCTCTGGGTCAGGGCTCTGGGCAGTGCTATGGGAAGATGGGAGAATGTCCAGTGGCTTAAACATAACACACACACACACACACACACACACACACACACACACACACACACACACATCTAAGGTGGGCACATACAGAGCTGGAAAACAGCTTCATAGAGCTGGAAAACAGCTTCTAGGTGCATGGCAAGGCCCCAGGAGGCTTGTATACACTTCTCTTCCTCTGGGGGCCGCCTGGGGGCTTCCTTCAAGGACACCCAGGCAGTCAGCAGCTTCTGCTCCCCGCCAGCCCTGAAGGTGCCCCAAGAGAATCTTTGGAGGTCTACCCTGGAGACCACTCAGCCGCTCAGACAATGGCCCTGGTACTGCAGACTGGCTGGCAGGCCTGGTCAAGCGCGACATTGTTCCCAGCTACTTTATTTCTTAGGTTCCTGACTGCTTGATAACAGCTGTAAAAACAGCTTATAAATTAGATGCCAGCTGTAAACTGCGGGAATGTGCTCAACATAGGAGCCACTGGCCTCCCCAGCAGGTCAGGGACCCTTCCCAGCTGCTCAGGCCCGGGGCAGGGTGAGGGCAGCTTACAGGGGTTGGCGTCTCTCACTCTGTGCTCTTTCCCCCACCGAAGGACCCGAGAACCACTGTGCGCTCCTCAGAGACTCTTCACACAGAGAGATGTTTATATCTTTTCAGGGCGGTTCAAATTACAAGCAGGGAACGGGAGCCTGGGGAAAATAAACCGAGGGATACAAGGTAGGGATGGGTTTTGTTTTTAATGCTTGATTTAAATCAACCCCCAGAAGATCTCAAAGGAGGCCAGTGAGGAGGAAGTGGTGCTGGAAGGCAGGCGGCCCTCAGATTCAGTGGGCCCTGCGCACAGTTCCTTTGTGCCCCAGGCTCAGTGTCCCCTTGGTACAGGGGTCTCCGTCTCCCATCCTGTTCAGAAGACTGGTTAATGTAGTGAGGAAAGACCTGCCGAAATGAAGAGAGGTCCTGGTGCAGCTCTGAGGTGGCTGCAGGCTGCCCACCTTGCTGGCAGTCCCCGGAGCAGGTCCCTGGAGGGGCCTGAGGCCCTGGCTCAAAGCCTGCAGGAGGGGTCTGAAGGCAGCCACTCAATAGTGCTCAGTGCCAGGCACATGCAGAGGGACCTCGGGGCGCGACCCACCAGGCAGAGCGGACCCTCACAGCCCAGTGCCTGGGCTCCTCACAGCTGCTTTGACTCAGTACCCCGGTCATTTCCCTGCTCGCTGCGTCTGCCCAGCTTGGCTGTGTGAGCGGTTCCACAGCTGGGTCGTTTTCCTGTCTGTTTATGTGTTTTCTTTCACTGTGAGCAGTCTCCCTGCGTCTTCTGCCCACACAGGGAAGGCCTGGAGAGAGGCGCTGGGTGGCTCCTCGATCTGAAATCCTGCTCTGGGAGCTGTGCTGGCCATCAGGGTGCCCCAGGCAGAGCAAGGACTTCGGATACCCAGGGAGAGGGCACCCATACTTGCGTGTGTTTGAATCACACATGTAAATACACGCATGTTGTGGTGGCTCACATAGGTCTTGAGGGGCTATTTGTTCCAGGTATTTTAGCTCTCTCTTATCCCCTATCCCATGAAGGTTCCCTGACCCAAGCCCAGGCAGCCTAAGGCAGGCAAGCACCGGGCCCCAGGGCAGACCTGCTGTGCCTTAGACTGGTGAGCTGCAGAGTAACACGCCACCTTTCTTGACAAAAGATGACACTCTTGGAAACATCCAGAAGGAGAGCTATCACTGAGTTTCCCTAGAAGGTTGTTTTCAGATGCCAAAATCCATGAATGGCCAAGTCCCCTTACATAAAATGGCCTAGTATTTGCAGTAGCCTCCTGATCACTTTAAATAATCTCTAGATTACTTATAACACCTCTAGATTATTGCTAATATAATGAAATGCTATGTAAATAGTTGTTACACTGTGCTGTTTAGGCAATAATAACAAGGAAAATGTTCGTATAAGTTCAGTATAAAGTCACTTTTTTTCCAAAATTAAAAAAAAATTTTTCGGGGCCAGGGAGTTAGCTCAGTGGTTCCGGCGCCTGTCTTGCAAGCGCAAGGACACGGCTTTGATCCCCGGTAACCACACACCATACTGGGCGTGGAGACTCACACCCAGCAGCAACCAGTACCACACACCACAGTGCCGGGCGTGGTGGCTCACGCCTGTAATCCCAACATTCGGGAGACAGAGGCAGGAGATTGCTGTGATGTGAGTTGGAGGCTGAGCTCAGGGCCAGCCTGAACCACAAAGCGAGACCCTGTCTCAAAAAAAAAAAAATTTTTTTTTCATACCGGGGGTTGAACCAAAGGTCTCGTGCATGCTAAGCAAGTTGTGTAGTGCTGAGCTACACTCCCAACCCTTTTTCACTTTTTATTTTGGGACAGAATCTGGCCTCAAACTTGCAATTCTTCTGCCTTAGATGTGTGAGTAGCTGGGATTACAGGTGTATACCACCGTGCACAGCTAGAATAATTCTGATTTGTGGCTGGTTTAATCCACAGGTGCAAACCCTATGGGTAAAGAGGATCAACTCTATGTTGTCAGATCTGATGAGTGTGAGACTTTGACAAACCACTTAACCTCCCGAGCTCAGATCTATGTCCTGGAAGTCAGGAAGGTGATCCTTGTGGATTGTCACAAGGGTCAAATGATACCGGAAAAGGAGCTCTGCAGATTCAGAGCTCTGCTGTGGGTCTGGGAGCTTCAGGAAGCGTTTCTAGGCTGTTAACTCTACAACATGAGGGTTTCTGCTTTAGCAGATGCCTGTCTAAGTGATCCCTCGTCAGTACTGAGTTTTGGCTTCATTTCTGAAGAACGACTTCATTACACACAGACCCACCTGGTGGGCGTTCCAGCAATTCTGGGGCTCCCCAGGGCAGGGGCCCCACCTCCTCACCATCCACGCATGAATTAGTGCATAGTTCCATTGTCCAGTCAGGAGTGACGCCTCAGTTTTGGCTTTGGGCAAACTGTGGGTGAGGGGACACCAAGAGGCCGCCACTTCCTCGGGGGCTGGAGTCACATTTCACAGGGTGTTGGTGTGGGGGTGCCTCCTCTCCTCCCCTGAGTCTCCGACTCCTGAAGTCAGGCAGGGCTGGGTGTGGTTGGGGTGTGGGCGCAGTGCTGGGAGTGTGGGGGACTTGCATCCCACAGTAATGACGCTGCAGGTCTCTGTTGTGGGGCAGCAGGAAGACGAAGGCCTAAAAGCAATGCCTTCCTCCCCTCAGTCCTTAGCTTAGTATTTCCCATCATTCCTCTGGCTCATGTACCACTTAAATCAGGAGAAGACAGGTGGCAGGAGAAGAGAGCAGAAGGAACAAGAGAAGAGGACAGCAGCGAGGGAAAAGGGAAGAGGAGAGAGGGACAGTGCACAGGGATAGAAGGGGCATCCACAGGAAGGGAAGTGAGAGGAAAGAGGGAAGCAGAGGAATAGGGAGGAGACACAGGGGGAGTCAGGGGGACTCAGTGAGCTGGGTGGTTGGCACAGATGCCTCCTGCAGCCAACTGAAGGAATCTGCCCTCCTGGACCCACCTGGAGCCCTACTCAGCCCACCTGGGGTAGGGGTGTGGGGCCTGTGGCTGCATGTGAGGCCCTGGGCTTCCTGAGACAGGGGTATGCAGCCACCTCTGTGCTCACCTGAGGAGACCCTGGCACAGACCCCACGCCCACCACCACATTCCCTTCTGCAGAAGAAAGCACTTCACATGATGGCTTTCCTCTGTCTGCTCCAAGGGATAGGTGGCATCTGAGAGGAGCCCTAGGCCCGGTGCAGTGGCCAGGCCAGGCAGAATGGTACAGGCTCCCTGGGTGACCCAAACCATGGCTCTGCAGTTCCTGTTCCTTTCTGTCCTGCAGCTCCAGCTTAGGGAAACTCACAGGCGCCAGTGTTTACAGCACAGTTAGATTTGACTCTGTTGCCATGACAACAGCAAGGGCTCCCCCTGTTCTTTCTTGCACCCCAAACCCTGTTCCTTTCCCAGGTTCTGAAGAGCTGGACACAACTGCTGGGTATGGAGTGGACATCGTTTGCTGTTCAGGGAGCAGAGGGGGCTGGGCTAGGTTGGGGGTCTAGGACACAGGTCTCCAGCATCCTTCAAGAAACTATTATGTCCCTCCTTGTGGTTTTCCCTCGGTGCCCCATTCTTTTTTTTTTTTTGGTTTTTTGAGACAAGGTCTCACTTTGTGGTTCAGGCTGGCCCTGAGCTCAGCCTCCAACTCACATCACAGCAATCCTCCTGCCTCTGCCTCCCGAGTGCTGGGATGACAGGCGTGAGCCACCATGCCCGGCACTGTGGTATGTGGTACTGGTTGCTGCTGGGCGTGAGTCTCCACGCCCAGTATGGTATGTGGTTACCAGGGATCGAGCCCGGGTCCTTGCGCTTGCAAGACAGGCGCCGGAACCACTGAGCTAACTCCCTGGCCCTTGGCGCCCCACTCTTGAGCACCCATCAGGCTCCCGTTTCCCAAAGACCTGTTGTTCTCTGTCTTCCAATTCCTGGTCAAGACTGATTTCCTCCCCCAAGCCCTCCCCATGTAGCTCCCTCTGACCTCAGACACTGAGATATTCTCAGCATCTAAGTGCAGCTCTGGTGCATTGATCTGCACTCACTTCTGCTGGACGCACCTTGTGTCAATGTGTTGTGCTGGATTTCCTCCTCAGCAGCCTGGAGCTGAATTTCTGTCTTTCAAACAAGTTGCTGCCCCGCCCCCACCTTGCACCAGAAATCTGTCCCAATCCGTTGTTAGATCATAGGCTCCCATCTACCACCTGTCCGGGTACCTGGTCTGGAAAAGGACAGACTGCCTTCCCTCAGAGATGCCATTAGGGTGTGGGGCTCTTCATCCAGGGCTTGAACTGTAAGGCAGCTTAGGTGGGGACTTCCGGGATCCCATTTCTCCTCACGTGGAAGGACCAATGAATGACAGGAAAGGGCCATAACTCATGTATTGACTCCTCACTCTGGGAGGCAAGAGACACGTCCACCAGACAGGAGCTCTCTGAGAACAAGAACTGTAGTGCTTCTGTAACAGATCAGGTACGAAAGTCCTGGCGGTGTCATTCGAGGAGGAGCAGGCGTTCACAGATCACCACCTCGGACTGATGGCTGGTTCAGCTCTCTCTGGAAACAGTCGTGATAAACATGTGGGTCTAGCTGTTGTTTTGTTTGAGCTGCATTGAGTGAAAAGGAATTATCTTGGGCTACGTATAGCCCATGATATATATTACATATAATATATAATATAGTTAATGCACACAAGCAATAACACTTCCTTTATTTTTAATATTTTTTACTATAACATTAAAAAAGAGAGCAGCAGAAACTGACTGGCAGCCCAGGAAGTGGAGCTAGCACCCCACTGCTCCCTGCCCCTCGCACAGTCACCTCCCAGTCAAGCACCACGTATCAAAAATGGAGAACACTCCTTGAAACACTGTTGGAAGTTCACTGTCTCGTGGGGCTGTGTTACTAGCTGCCTGGGCCCTCGTGCAGCCTGTGGGCTACAGGCTGAGCCCACTCGCAGTGTTTCTGCCATGTCTTCCTTTCCCTTAACGTCCTCTAAGCATGAGAACCTTTGTGATTTTGCTATGGTGACTCGTGCATCCAGCTGGCAGCTCTCAGCTGCTGGCCTCAGGAAGGGCAGGGGTCTCTGGGCTGTTGAGGAGAATGAGGAGAAAGCAGGGCTGGAAGGAATAATGGCTCTGGAATCGCTCCGGATCAGTTCCGACTCACCACTGGGGAGACACCAAGGAGACTATCGAGAGGCCCAGAGTCACACAGCCAGGTATGGGCAGGGCAGCTCGCCACAGGTCCTCAGAGCCCAGCACCTAGCACCGGCCCTGCCCTTCCTGGGTAGGGGTGACGAAGTAAGGCGTTACGGAGATGTAGCCAGCATCTGGCAGAGGCTTGATAAATGCCTCCTGCCCTGCTCTGTGCTTAGGACTGTCTCCTCTCCAGCACCATCTCCTCTTACAGTGTGAGCACCCTCCCACCCCGCGAGCCCCATGGGAGAGGACCCCCATGTACTTCCTAAAGCACCAAGAGATACAACACCGGGCGTGGTGGGGCATGCCTGCAAGCCCTTCCCTTGGAAGGCAGAGAGGGAGGATCAAGAGTTTGAAGTCAACCTGATCCAGAGCTGGCAGCCAGCCCGGACTGTGCAGTGAGACTCTGTCTCCAGAAAGAGAGGAAGAAGGAGGGAAAGGAGGGAAGGAGAGAAGGGGGAAGAGAACCAGGAAAGGGTGCAGAGAAGGATTAGCTGCAGGCAGATGGGAAGCCTGGAACACAGGCAGAGCCATCTTGCTGGCCTCCTCCCTCCACCTCATGGCTTCCTGCTAAACCCAAATTCCCTGTCACCTTGCAGGCTTCAGCTAGCTCCTCTGAGGAGCAGCCTGGAATATCCGAGCCCAGTGCAGGACCCGCGTGTTCTTCCAGCCTGTCACTGCCCGGTCTGTCTCCTCCCTGTGCCCGCCCCTCCCTCCAGGCGCCTCTGCCAACTGCTGGTTATTTATATCCCCAGCAGCTGCTGATAGACAGCTGGGGGCTGGGAGGTGTCTGACAGGGACAGTGAGGCAGAGATGACAGGGCGGTGGGTGGCGCTGTCATTCCTAGCAGGAATGCTGGGCAGAGCCTCCTCCCTCTGCCCTGAAGGCCAGGCTGAGGCAGGCAGATGGGGACTCTGGGACGAGACACTGGGAGGAAGGGAGCGAGGGTTGCAGAGCTGGCAGTAGAGGGAAACCGGGGTGAGAGGAAAGAACTTTGCCCCTTTTCCAACAGGAGTGGGAGCTGTGGTTCAGTACCTGGGTAGTTGCCAAGATGTTTGCAGCTTGAAGGCTGCATGACCTTGAGTAACTCATGGACTCTGGATTTTGGGTTCTTCTGAGCGAAATGAGACAGTTGAATGAGATGTTCTCGAAGTTCCCTGCCAGCCTTGTTAGTGATGGGGTCACAAACACAAACTCTGGAGTTTAGAATCCTGGCTTTGCCACTTGCTTGCTGTGTGACCTCGAACAACTTATTGAACTTCTCTGTTCCTCCAACTCCATCTCTGCAGAGTGGTGGTTCTTAATAGGATCTACAGCAGAGGGCTCTTGTAGGGAGGAAATGCGTTTCTCAATGTGTGTGACAGGATAGGAGCCATGTTTGGCGATGTGCATTAGTGGTTTGGGCTCAACAGAACCTAAATCTGTGATTCTCTGGGTGTGTCCTTCTGGCCTAAGAAGTTAACTCATTGTATTACAAAATATTAAGAGAAAAGAGTGGGACTTTCAAAGTATACATTGCAGGGAGAATGTACAGATTCCTGCATTTATCACACATTGATCAGTTAGGACTTTATAAAATCTATGTCTGTGTCCTCACATAGGTGACCTCCAAGCTGGGAACTATTTAGGCTAAACTCACACTTGTTCTGAGCCTAAATCCCAGTCTTCTGACTTCTTGCCATCACCTACGGTCTCTGGGGACTTTTGTTTGCTCAAAATAGCAAAAAGTCAAAAACTTGTTCTCCCTTCGCAGCTCTCTGCCCTTGTCCTCCCTGTCTCTCCCCAGCTCCTGTCTTCCTTCTAACCTCTTGCTGATCTTCTATTTTAAAGACTAATACCAGGTCTTGGAGAGCATGGAATCCCAAGCCTGTAATTAAGCCCCTGGCTCCCCGCACCCTCAGCTCCAGCTGGGCTGTCAGGAACTGCGGGTGACCTCGGAGCAGGCGCCCATCGCCCACCACCCCGATCCCTGCTCCATCCTGGCAGACACGAGAGCTCCTTGACCACAGTATCAGGGAGCCTTTGATGCTGCTGTGGCTGGTCCCTGCTCTCTTTCCTTAATCTCAGGCCTTCTGTTTGGAAAAGGAGTATCCGCCTAACAGAAGGAGAGAGAGGGAAGCAGAGAAGCTGACAGGTTACCGTGGAAACCAGCTGAACACAAACTCTTAGCTCAGCTAATACTTGACTTGCAGAAATACTTCTATAACCACAACCTAAGTGAACACACACACACACACACACACACACACACATATACACTTTCACTCACGCAACCGCCCCCTTTAAAAGAAGAACAAAATGTTGACTTACTCTTCTCTAATCATAACAATTAGGTTGCTATGCTGGAGTCCACAGGAGAGGTAAGGATAAGATGCACCTGTTCTCGGTTAGAATCATGTGCGTGTGTGCGTGTGCGTGTGTGTGTGTGTCCGTCCTTAACTTGTGCTTGCAGAGCCTCTTGCAATTTACTCTTCCTGGAAACCAAGGACATTGGGCGCAACATCTCTGTGCTGCCCGAAGCCCTGTAGGGAGGATCACCCCACCCACAATCCCTTAATGCATTGCTGAGTCACTGCGGCCCTTTGCCAGGGTCAGGGTGTTTCATTCGGCAAAGACCCCGACCCTGGTCATCGGCCAGTCCCGTAGCACTGGAGAAGAGGTGAAGGTCAAAGTCATCCATTAAACTGATCACGCACTATGTGCTTAATGGCAAAAATGAAAAGTGATAATAAAAACAGTAAAAAATCTGGCCTTGCCATCAAGGAACTCGTAACCTAAGCAGTAGGAGGCGTGACACTAGTAATAAGGGCATCCACATTTGCAAACAGTTTTTATGTGTGCATACATCTTACATTCAAATGATCTCTATGAGATGGATGTGGCGGTGCACGCCTGTAATCCCAGCAGTTGAAGGCTGAGGCAGGAGGATTGCTGTGAGTTTGAGGCCAACCTGAACTACACAGCAAGACCCTCTCTCAAAACAAAAACAAAAACAAAACACCACAAAATAGTAGTCTCTGCAATGTCATACTTTTGGGGAGGGGAGAAGGTGGGGATTGGGGCTTAGAGGAAAAGCTGAGCTGAGACCATGACTAAGACCTCTCCTCAGGGCTGCTGCCTGCTCAGTTTAAACCACTCCTTCTGGGAAGGGGCTCAGCCTTGCACCAGGACCCACGTTAGGGAGAGAGCTGGGAAGGTGCTGCCTGTGTTCCACCTGCACACCCTCTCAACGGGAGCACATTTGACCATCATGCAGCCTGTGACTGTGTTACCCACAGGATACTCTGTGTGGCAGTGTTGAGGGGGGGGCATTGAGGGGTGGGGCCTAACCACCTCAGAGCTGCCAATCAGAAAGATCAGGTAGCTGTCGCCGGCCCCCTGTGGGGGGAGTTGTTCCAAGGGGACCCTGACTTCTGAGTCACTCCTGGCTTCCTGTCCAGGTAGGGTGTCCTCCACAAATCCTCTGGGATGGTTAATCCTGATTGTCAAGTTGATCGGCTTTGGAGACATTTAGGAGATTAGTAGAACTGGGGATGTAGCCCAGTGGAGCCTCACCTACCTAGCAACTGCCGGGTCCTGAGTTCAATCCATACTAGGAAAAAAGATAGAGAGATTAGTAAGCAACTTCCAGGTGTGTCTGCATGAGCCACAGTCGTGGGATCCTGGGGTTGCGTTCACCAGGTGTTTGTCCAGCGCAGGGCTGGTGCCTTGCCCTTGAGTCTGCAGCACTATGAGCTGAACAAACTTTCTTTATAAAGTTGGGTTACCTCCATTACTCTGTTATACACTGAAAAACAATGTAACTCACAGGAGAGTTACTGGGCCTGAGGACGGCCACACAGCTGGGTTGGGATACAGCCTGGTACTACCCAGGCAGGCTGGTGGAGCGTCCACTCTGTCCCCCCCCAAGCAGGAGACCTGAGGCCCTAGCTGGCCAGGCAATGGGAAGGGGTTTGTGTGTGTGTGTGAGTGTGTGTGTGTCCCCGCATGCACATGTGCAGACAGCCGGGCTCCCTTTGCTCTGTGAGTCCTCCTGCCACCAGAGATCTCCAGTCTGCACATTCTCCATTCTGCACGTCCCTTCTCCACTTCAAGGTTGGATTTTCATCTGCTGTCCCTACATTTGGAAAGTGTCCCTAATCACCGGAGAATCTAATTACCACTCCTTCTGAGCAAGTGCTCAGTCTCTGTTATGCAAATGTGGCTGTAATTGTGTCAGGCAAGTTTTGCTGTCATTTATTTTTCCCTCCCTCCCTCATCTCTCACACTGGAGTTGCTGTCCCCTCCCTTATTGCAAAGGCTCCTGAGGTCCAGGGTCCCCCCACCATAACTGCAGAAATCGCCTTGATTACCCGCTCTGGATCCCACGAGCCCCAACAGGCCCGCCTCAGGGCAAACAGAAGGAAAAATAAACAGCGTTTAGTGGAGTTTATTTTATTTCTTTGGAAATGCAAATCAGAAGGTTCCAGATGAGCTCTGGGAACGTCTGCGTGGGGCGGGAGAAGTTGGCTCGGAAGGAGAGCGGAAGGAGAGCGGAAAGCGGGGTGCTGAATTGCATCCACCCGGCGTGGGAGGGGCTGGGGGGCAGCGTCAAATCCCAGGCACTGGGGCTGCTATTTTACACTGCTGAAAGTTCCCAGGCATCAGAGAACAGAGGTTGTTAAGGAACCCCGGTCAGTTTCACAGGCTCCGTGATGGCTTTGTGTTTCAGGCTGTCTAAGAAGGGCCTAGCCCAGTTCAAAGGCCGGGGGTGGGCCCCAGGTCTGGCCTCCAGAGTACTCATCTCCTTGTGATCCTTGGTGGGCAGAGCAAGAGGCAAAGAGGTTCTGGTTTAAATTCAGTCCTCCCTGTTCTTTCACTCACTTGCTCAACAACAACAAAATTGAATATCTACTGTGTTCCAAGACATATTCGGGGTCTAGCGACTAAGGCAGTGAACCAATTAGACATTAGCTTTTGATCTAGTGTGGGGGAGGGGGAGTCTATTTTCACAGACAAATAAAGGTATCATAGCAGGTGGTGATGAGAGTTAAGAATTAAAGCCAGGATGCAGAGGCCAAAGAGCACAGCGCAGGGGAGGTGTTGACAATCCACAGGCGTGCTCGGGGTCGGGTGTGGTGGGGCTGGGGCTGCGGCTTCCATAGTACGGACGAGGAGCCACCTATTGAAGAGTGTGGAGCGGGGCACGGGAGGGAAGATTAGAGGTTATAGGCGTTGGTGTCGCCCATGGGTCTTGGAGACCATTGGGGGTTTAGAGCGGAGCAGTGATGGGGTACATTTTATGAGGACAGCTCTAGCTGTTGTGTGGAGAGAGGCAGGGCAGAGGCAGAGCCGAGGTCAGGACGGCCTCGGACGGGTGGTAGCCCTGGAGTTGGTAAGAAGCCCTGGGAGCCAGCAGAAGTGACTGTGTAGCAAAGGAAAGAAAGAAAGGATTCAAGATGGCGTCCCAGCTCTAGGCTGGGCCATGAGCGCTACTATCCACCCAGACGGGAGGGAACAGAGCAGAGTGGGCACAGGTGGAGAGGGCTTCCAAACTGTTGAGAGATGTTAGATGTGAGATGCCCAGAGATAACCAGGGGGCAAAGCAGAGGAGGCAACTGGAAATTGGAGTCTGGAGTTCAGGGAGGAGGTCTGGGCTGGAAGTGTAGATTTGCATATAGATGGTGCCATAATGAGAATGGATGAGATCACCTGCGGACTGAGTAGGCCTCGGAGAGGAGAGCAGAGAGCGGGGCAGGTGGCTCCTGTGGCCAAGAGCTTGTGCGTGCTGGAGCAGGACAGGGGTCTGCCTGGGGAGAGCTCGGCCTGATTTCAGGCACCATGACCCCCACCCTACCTCCAGACGAAAGCTCCAGTCCTGGGGAAGTGAACAATGGCCAATAGGTACTGGGAGAGAGGCTGAGCTAAAGTGTAACCCAAGAGAACACCCCCCTTCCCAGGCCCACGTCGTCCTTTGTAAAAGGGGTGGTAGCAGCCCTGTCTCTGAAATCCTACTCCAGCTCTGAGTTCAAATCCAGAATGTCAAGTCCAGGATGCACAGCAGAAGTCACCAGCCTCTGAGAGAATATCCTCTCTCTTGGCCTGGCTGTCACTATCTTCAGTGCACAGTTGACCCTTGTCCTCTGTGGATCGGTACTGGATTGGAAATTCTTCCACTAGGGAACATTTCTTTGTAATCCTCAAATCAGTCCTCCTGGTACTATGGCAGGCATTCCCGGACATGTCCCTGTACATGTCCATGTACAGGCATTTTGGACATGTCCAGAATGTCCAAAAACTTGAGATACAGCACAGTGTGGTGGCCCTTACCTGTGATCCCTGCACTCTGGAAGGCTGAGGCAGGAAAGTCACAAGTTGGAGCCCAGCCTGGCCAATTTAGCAATTTAGTGAGACCTTGTTCCCAAAGTTCAAATAAGAGGGGGAGGGGTACAGTCCAGGGTGAAGGCCAAGCAAATTTCCTGACGAGTACAGTACTTGTGTGGAGTCCTCTTGTTTTAAACTAGTTTTCCAGCAACTTAGGTTATTTTCTTTCCTATTTATGCTGTTATTTCAGTATAGTCCTGTGATTCATTTATGACACAGTTTGGTTTATTTATCAGTTGGTAGGTTGGAAAGTTCTTCCAACTTGTTGGTCAGTTTTTAAATGTGTATAATGAAATTTACTCTGTGGTGCAGAGTGCAGTGAGTTTTAGTGAGGCTTGGGATTATGAACCCACACTGCAGTCGTGTCCCTGAATAATTTCTTCACTCCAAACCTCCCCGCTTGCCCCTTCAGAGTCAGTTCCTGTCCCTACTGCTGCCCAGGTGCCACACTCTTCTTTGTCCCTATAGTTAGTTATACCTCTTCCAGAATGTTTTAGAATGTCGCATAATTGAAATCTTACAATATATAAGCTTTTATATGCAGCCTCTTCCATTTAGCAAACTACAGTTGATATTCATCCATTCTGTTGTGCCATGCAGTCCTTCCCTTTAAAAAAAAAGTTTTGAGGGCCAGCGATTTAGCTCAGTGGTTCTGGTGCCTGTCTTGCAAGTGCAAGGACCCAGGTTCGATCCCTGGGTCCTGGAAACTCACACCCAGCAGCAATCAGTACCACACACCACAGTGCCGGGTGTGGTGGCTCACGCCTGTAATCCCAGCACTTGGGAGGCAGAGGCAGGAGGATTGCTGTGATGTGAGGCTGAGCTCAGGGCCAGCCTGAACCACACAAAGTGAGACCCTGTCTCAAAAAACCAAAAAAAAAAAAAAGTTTTGAATAGCGTTTCGTTTTGTAGAGGTACCCTGTGGAGTTTGTCTGTGTGCAAGTTATGGAGCATCTGGGCCACCCCGGTCCTGTGCAGCTCTGAACACAGCTGCTGGGAGCTTTCTCTTCCAGGTTTTCATGTGAACACAAGTTTGCATTTTTTTTCAGCAAAGAAGAGTGGAACTGTACAGTCATATGATTGTAGCATGTTTAGGTTTGCAAGAAATTACCAGACTTCTTTCCAAAGTGGCTGCTGTATTGTTTGCTTTGCCCCTGGCATGTCAGGGAGGTCTACCACCTTGACAGTGCCATCAGTCACATCATGTACTTGTCATTCTTCCGTCCAAGTGCAAACCAGGCCGACCCTGCTTAGCCTCCAAGATCAGATAAGATCAGGCGTGTTCAGCTGGGATGGCTGGAGGGGTGCACTTGGTGTTTTAATAGATTTGTAGCCATACCTCATTGTGGTTTCCACTTGACATTTTGCTATTGAGTGTATTTTTGTATACATTTTTGGCTATCCCTGTTCTTTTGGGGGGAGGTGCCCATTTTAATCTTTTGCCTGTATTTTTTTTTCAGTGGGCTTTGTTTTCTTACTGTTGAGCTTTGAATTTTTTTTTTTTAATGATACTTGGAGTTGAACACAGAGCCTTCACACGGAGCTGTCTTCCTAGCCCTTCATAATTTTTAAAACAAGGTTTTACTAAGTCATCAAGTTGCCCAGGGTGGACTCGGACTTGTGTTTCTCTTGCCTCAGCCTCTCAGGGTGCTGGGATAGTGCGCATACGCTTCCCTTCCCAGCTCGAGTGTCCTTTATATATTCTAGACACAAGCACTTTTGTCAAAAATGTGATTCGCAAATATTTACTCCCTCCCTATGTGTTGTATTTATATTTTATTAGGAGTGTCATTTGCCAATGTTTTAAATTTTTATAATACCTAATTTACCTTCTTTTATGGATTATGCATTTGGCGTTTTATCTAAAACCTCTGCATAACCAAAGTCACAGTGATATTCTCCTATGTTTCTTCTAAGAAGTTTTATGGTCTTACATTTTAGGTAGGATTTATATGATCCATTCAAAATTAATTTTGAGTTGATCTTTGCACAAATTGTGCAGTTTAGGTTGAGATTCACTCTTTGCATATGTTTGTCCGCTTGTTCCAGCACCATGTGGAAAGGTCTAACCTTTGAGTTGTTTTTGAGACCAGTGAGGAAAACACTGAGTTCGTAGGTTGAAATTCCTGAAATTGGCATGCAGAGGGTAGGGGCCCAGAGAGATGTTCTGTGTACCAGGTGATTCACCTGCAGCCCAGCACCGGAGGAGAGGGGTCAGGAGGGCAGAAGTCACTCAGGAAATTACGGAGATCTGGGGGAGACCTTGGAGTTGCCCAGGTTTTTAAAATAGGGTGAGGGCTTTTGAACTAAGCTCAGGAAGACCCTGCCCAGGGAAGGGTGCACCTGGTTGATGCCCCAGCATGAAGCCCATCTCCCTCCGGGCTTTGGATCCTGGAGGTGGGAGGAGCTGCAGCAGCCTGGCCGGAAGCCAGGCTGACTCATCGCCCTGGGAGAGTGTCTGGAGAAGGTTATTTCGTTTGCTCTCACTGCGAAGTCACTGCAATAACAGCACCAAGGTGTCCCTGTGCTTTGTTTGATGTCTCCCTCCCTGGAATCCTAATGGAGATTGACAGAATCTAGCGTCTCAGGTAATTCTATTGTCAGTTTCGGCAGCCTCTTGCACCTCATTAGACAAAAGCAGAGAGAAATGAGCAAAGAAGAAATGGCAGCCTCAGAGCAGAGGGGCCTGCTAGAGTAAGCAGCTTGCCAGAGACAACAGGGTGGTGAGGACATTGTCTGGACTTTCTGCGCAGTCCTTCTCGGCCCCTGCTGAAACACAAGACACCTGCAGAGTGGAGCCGGTGTGAACCGGTCCATTTCATCTGCAGGCCTTTTCTTTGAGGGACAGAATGAAGGAAGGCTCCGACAGTCTTCTGTTTTGCCCAGCTCTGCAGGTCAGGAGTTCCTCCTGGCGGCAGCGCCTAGCGTGGAGTGTGTCGGGTGGCTTGGGGTTGAATAGCTTGTGATACTATGGAGGAGGCTGTGCTATGGCTTGATAAGGTTTGTCCCCCCCAAGGTTCCTGTACTAGAGGCACAGTTCCCGGTGCCATAGTATAGAAAAAGCTGGGAATTTTGAGAAGTGAGGCCTAGTGGAGGTGATTAGGCCAGGACTACCCTGGTGAGGATTGAAGCCGGACTGGAGAGTGGGTTAGGGCTGCCGCAGTGTATTTATTCCCAGGAAAAAGGTTCTTCAGAAAGAGTCTGGCCCCTCCCTGGCCTCTCCTTTCCTCTCTGGCTGTGAGTTGGTTTAAAAATTCCCTCCCTTGTGCATGAAGGTCCCTCATCAGAAGCCAACCAGGTGCAGCCACCAGATCTTGGGTTTTCAGGCTCCCAAACTGTGAGCTAATCAATCTCTTTATAAAAATATTTAGCTTCAGGTATTTTGTTTTAGCAACAGAAAAGGGACTTAGATAGTGGTCAAAGCCTTATGTGATTTACAGAAATCTTTAGGGCTTCACTCAGCATGAGTACAGATCATGGGTGAGAGGGACCTGAGCCCACAGGAAGACAGGAATCCATCACTGTCCGACATGATGGTCCCATCTCCAGTGTTGACCAGATTCACACAGGTACATGCACAGGGCACCTAACGTAGCTCCTCAGCCGGTTCTCCTGTGTCTCATAGCTCCGGAGCCTGGGAAGTCCCTGATCACAGCCCCAGAGAATGCAGCATCTGGTGAGAGCTGCTCACTGCTTATCAGATGCTCTTCTTGCTTTGTCCTTAGGTAGCAGGAGGGTGAGGCCCCTCCTTTCCTATAAGGACACTCCTTCCTTCGCTGACAGCCCCTTCTTAACATTGTCATGTTTGGGATCAGGTTCATATATAGCAATTTTGGACAGATATAACAATCTTCCACATTTACACATCTAAGTGCATGCTCTAAATGCTTCTATCCATACCTACTTAAAATACACAGAGCACTATCAAGACATACACACAGTTAGTTACACATACGGCCATGCACACAGGGTCATGCAGAGCAAATTCATATGTGCAGTGTCTCTGAGTAGTTTGTGGCATCAACCTCTCCGCTTTCTATTTACATCTTGGATGTATACAACTCACACACTCATTTGCACCCACCCACCACTCCCACAAAACAAAGCACACACACAAACACTCACGCTGGAAACATGCTCACAAATCCAAGCTAGACACACTGCCTCTTCTGCTGTTGCCGGGCAGGTGCGGCCTCTTGGTTTCTGCCCAGGCGCTCACCTTCATTCCCATGCTCTCTCGGGCCACTCCGGGGCCCTGTAGACCAGTAGAGCTGAGTGTTTTCTTTCTCCTCTTGTCATTGACATGCAGCACCTGTCCTGTCTTCCATTTGTTGCACTGTGGCTCTGACTGGGTGGATGCCAGCGTCTGCCTGGCACGGAGCCCAGAGCAGCAGCCCAGAAGCAATTGTCCTGCAGGAATGAGCCTCCACGAGCCTGGCATGGGTATGTGCCAAGTCTGGAAGGGACGTCAAGGAAAGAGGGCTCCGCAGGTGACCTGACCCTGTCCCAGTACTGCAGAGCACCATGGCGTGAGTCAGCACCATCATCCTCCTTAATCACTGCCTTTCATTCTCTCCAAATTCTGAACATTCCAGGTGAGAAAGGCTGAAAATACCAGTTAGAGAACCCAGAGTCAGGGGCCAGGCTGCTGCGTTGTCCACCAGCCTTTGGTTGGGCATTGTGGCCATGGTGTGAGTGTGGTTTGCTCTCCTGGGTCCACATGTCGGCAGCTCAGTCCCTTGTGCAGTGATGTTGGGAAGTGGTAGGACCTTTAATAGCCAGTACCTTCATGGAGGTCCTGGGGCACTGCTCCCAAGGAGTGAATTTTCCCCTGGAGCCCCTGAGAACTCAGGAAAGCAAGGTGTAATGAAAACCACCTTGGCCGCCCTCCCATACCTGCTCCCACCATTGTGGTTCCACTTGCCACAAGGCACTCACCACAGTCATGCCAATTCCTGTGCTGTGTCCTTGGATCTCCAGAACTGTGGGTTTAATAAATCTCTTTTCTTTATTAAATCAGCCTGCCCCAAGTATTTCATTATATTTAAGTAAAGCAGACTAATACAACCACTATAGTTTCATCAGCTAGAATGTGCCAGGGACAATAAATCCAAACTAAATAAATATGAATGCACGTTAGCCTGTGAAATAGACCTGACACTGCTTTGTCTCTCAGGGCAATCTAGAAGTTATAAAGGAAAATGTGAGCATGAGGAAATTGTGCTGTTACCATGACCAAAAGCAAGTAGGTAAGTAATTCTCTTCCCCAGTTTGTACGTCTCGGACTCTTGGCACCCCTACCCCTTGTACTGTCTGTTTCTAAGTCATCGAAATGCCCCGCCATTATTTAAGCATCTAGTGTGCTCCAGGTGCCCACTATGTACTATCTGCTTTACAGACATCTCTTCAATCCTTACAGCAATCAACATCGTTATCTGCAGGTGATAATATCATTATCTCTAGGCAATTTCAGTTTCTGAGAGGCTGAGTAGTCGCCTGAGGTCACACAGCTGGTAAACTGCGGAGACAGCGAGGATTTGAACTTGGATCTTCTCAAGCCCACGCCTTCCTTGCTACTCTAAATTAACAGTCACCATCAGTGGTCAAGGAGAGCAAAGTCTGTCCTTCTGTCCACCGTCTGAGCCCAAACACCTTTGCTGTCCATGTCCATTTCTCAGTTTGAAACTCTAAGCCAGGCTAGAAATGGCAGAAACTGTGTTTATTGAATTCATTTCATAGTGTTCAGCATACTTCCAGGAATAGATGTAATAGATTACTTTTTAAGAGAAGTAATGGCTCCATAAATTTCAAATTGTATCTGAAGTCAAGAGACCAAGTCTGAGTTCCGTTCTTAGAAAAGAACAAACTTTCCAAGAGATCTGGTTTGAATAGAAAACAAATGTTCATTGCGGTACAGTTGTGACCAGAAGTATGGGATTTTGTCCATGCTTTCCCACCTAACAATTCTCTAGCAGGAACTAGTGGGATCTTTCATGATTTGCGACTACTTGGAGACAGTGTCAGATCCCTCAGGCTCAGCCCCCTACTTCTGATGGCAAGCCCAGCCACATGTTATAAGTTGTACTTTGACCCACTCCTTATAAGTTAGGGGCTTCCGCTATACTTCCTTGGCTTTGTTGAATTTGTATAAGAAACTGTAGAACTCAGAGAAACACTTTAATTACATTCACCAGCCTATTGATGACGAGTCTCATGTCTACCTACTGAGCTAGCTAGAAAGATGTAAAAGCTGCAGACAGACAATGCATAAGGTGAGGTATATGAGAGAGGTGCAGAACTTCCGTGTCTTTTCTAGGGGCCCTGCCCTCCAGAAACCTCCACATGTTCTGCTCTTCAGAAGCACTATGAACCTGGTATTTGGGGGGTCTTGATGGAAGTTTCATTACGTAGGCAAGATTGATGACATCATCAGCCACTGGTGGCCCACTCAACCTTCAGTCCAACTCTCCTCTCCAGAAACCGGGAATGTGGTGAAAGTCAAATTCTCTAGTCATGACTTGGTCATTATGGTGACCAGTTCTCCACCCTGAAACTATCTAGTGGCCCTCAGCCACTTGTCATCTCAATGGCACAAGATCCAGTCTCATCACTCTGGTGAAACCAAGTGGTTTCAGGAGCTGTACGCCAAGAAGCAAGGGCAGAGGCCCGACGCCATCATCTATTTTTTATTATATCACACCTGTGTTTGAATCCAACACTGTTCATTACATACTAACAATGTCAGCTGGCTCTTGTCAGTTCCCCCCTTTGGCCTCAGTTTTCTCCTCTGTGACATGAGGTTCAAGCGGACAGTCTCTGGGTTTCTTCCAAGACTCTGTAGTTTTGGGCCGGGGAGTTAGCTCAGTGTTCCGGCGCCTGTCTCGCAAGCGCAAGGACCCGGGTTCGATTCCCCGGTAACCACATAACAATACTGGGTGTGGAGACCCACACCCAGCAGCAACCAGTACCACATGCCACAGTGCCGGGTGTGGTGGCTCACGCCTGTAATCCCAGCACTCGGGAGACAGAGGCAGGAGGATTGTGATGTGAGTTTGAGGCTGAGCTGAGGGCCAGCCTGAACCACAAAGCGAGACCCTGTCTCCAAAAACCTAAAAAAAAAAAAAAAAAAAAAGACTCTGTAGTTTTACATGGTACCAAATGACTAAAACTCACTCCAGCTGCACAGCGGGCCCCTCACAGAAGGCCGCCTCCTCCCTCCTCGTGTTCATCTTCTGTGTTGCTCTGCTCTGGAGAGGGTAAAAAACGTCATGGTGCAGAGTCCTCTCAGTGAAGAATGAAGACACCCTGTGACGGCTTGTCTACAAGACGCCATCTGGAGCTTCCCAAAGCGATCATCAGTCACCCCTCCCATGTGCCAAACGCTCTGTGTGCTGAACATTTCCTTTGCACTTAATGAGGCTGTTAGACGAGAAAGTCCAAGAAGATGATTGAAGGGCTGCAAGGGTGAGGGCTGATGAGGACGTGGGTGGTCAGGGTCTCCTGGACTGACAAAGCTGCCCGAGGACTGTTAGCGGAAGGATAGGAGACAGGCTCTCACCGATAGGAAGACAGCAGCAACCTCAGGCCCGCCCTGCGTCCTGATTTTCTTCATCAGCAGGGTTGGATGGAACAGCAACACTGGAAAGAGCTAGTTTGGGAAAAGGCTCAGATACTAGAGTTGGCCTGAGGCATTGCTTGACGCTGAGCAAGCCATTCATCTCCCCATGACTTGGTGTCCCCAGTGCTATGTGCCCAGACCTCAGCATCTGGTAGATGTAATAAAAAATGTGGGTCACAAGGATGGTCTACAGACACTAAGTCTCTAGGGCTTGCCGGGAAATGTACTGGAGCCTTAGATTCCAAATACTCCCTCTGGTATGAAAGCTTCGAGGGACAAAAGCAGCCCTGACATTCCCCCTCCTCCATATCCCATGATAGTGACCCTCTGTCCTCTGTCCTCTGTCCCCTCTGCCATTCTTCAGTTACTCTTCTGCTATTCTGGTTTAGATCTAAAGTTTCCCCACAAGTCTCATGGCTCAGTGGGGGACTCTGGGAAGGTGATTAGATCAGAGGGCACTGATAATTCTCCAAGAGTCCACAGTTTTACCTGGCACAGAGTGGAGCGATGACCTAAAACTATCTCGTGTGCTCCAGGTGGCCACTCCCGGGAAGCCACCCCAGGGCCTCCTTTTGCTCACTTCTCCATTGTTCTGCTCCTGAAAGAGACAGAAGTCAAGGCGCGAAGCGTTCTCATTCAACAACAGACACCACTTACAGCCAGTGTCACCAACAAAGACTCTCTGAACACATGGGACTTTGAGGGGACCTTTTAGTCCTAAACAATACTGCAGACGTGTGAGTGGAGAATGACAGAGGACCAAGGGCGCTCACCAGGAATTAACCCACCGATGAGTTTGCAGCTGAACGTACCATCAGAAAGGAGGGCCTGATCCTCAGAAGAGGCTCTCGAGGGGCTGAGCTGGAGGTAAGCTCTCATCCCCAGCTCTTTCCTTCTCTCTCTGCTTCCGGCTGCTGTGAGGGAACAGCTGTCTTTTGCTGTGTCCTTCCACCATGCAGTCTCTGTCTTGGAGGCAGCTAACCATGGACTGAACTCACTGGAAACTGTGAGCTAAATACCCCTGTCTTTTGAATTGTGGGAGCTGGATGTTTATTATGTCTCAGAGATGGAAGAGCTGACGAATACAGTCACTTTCCCCCTCATGAATCTCCTGTGAATGGAAACCCTGGTCCTAGCAGTGTGCTGCAGATGTTTAACAGCAGCTGTGAGGCGGGAGCAATGCCTGGTTTGCCAATTGCCAAGATACAGACAATGCTACCTCGTCAAATTCCAAGGCACCTGCTGTGACATCGATGAGCCAGGAAGAGTCACGCTGCTGGGCTCAACACAGTAGTTTAACCAGATAGACAGGGACAACCTTAAGGCCACAGAAAACAATAAAAAACAGTTAAAGAAGCAGCAAGTGATGAATTTGAGCATTTATTGCCTTTGCTTTTAATATAATTTATTGAACTTTAAGATTTTCATTTACTTTTTAAAATAACAGTGTGTTTAACAACAGGTTCACTAAATTCCTGAGGAAACAGTTGGCCTTCCCCTTCTGATCTCCCCAGATAGGGCCATGCACCCCCAAATTTGCAGGTGCAGGAGGCTGAGAGGTCTGGTAAACAGATGGAGGGAGTTATTTCTCATGTCTCTCTTGTCTCCTTTTGTTAACTTTAGTTATATGCAACTTATATAATTCTGTCTATTGTATAAGACAGTCCTTCCTTGGGGGCTGGGGAGTTAGCTCAGTGGTTCCGGTGCCTGTCTTGCAAGCGCAAGGACCTGGGTTCGATCCCCGGTAACCACATACCATACTGGGCGTGGAGACTCACGCCCAGCAGCAATCAGTACCACATACCACAATGCTGGGCATGGTGGCTCATGCCTGTAATCCCAGCACTCGGGAGGCAGAGGCAGGAGGACTGCTGTGATGTGAGTTTGAGGCTGAGCTCAGGGCCAGCCTGAACCACCAAGTGAGACCCTGTCTCAAAAAAAAAAAAAAAAAAAAGACAGTCCTTCCAGTTGCTCCTTTCTTTGCAAGGATGGTGTTGAGAAAAATGTTATCTGGGCCACGGAGATGCCTTGCGTCTTCTGGTACCTTCCGGTTTATTCAAATAACATCACACTTATTCTTGTAGCAACTCTTCAAAATGAGGCAAGTGGAGTCCTATAACTGTGGATGAAACTTGCCACACCATGTTAGCCAAGTGAGAGCTCTGGAGAGAGTACAGTCAGAGGCCCCGAGGACACTGCAGACAAACGAGCGTGACGCATTCCAATCCACTCTGCATGGACACAGAAATCAGAATTCTATACAAGTTTCACATGTTATAAAATACTATGCTTCTTTTGTTTTTTGGGGATCATTTAAAAATATAAAAACTGTTTTTTGAATACAGAGACCAAGGAGAAATAAGCCCCAGGCAAAATTTGGTCTCCAGGTGATAGTGCAGTTAGCTCAGCAAAGGGGGTCAGGCTGCAAAGAGAGCAGTGAGGAGCTAAAGTAGATGTAAACTGAGAGGGTTGGGAGGGCTTGGCGTTTAGTGTGCAGGGCTTTTCACCCCCCACCCAACCCCAAAGGGGAGCCATTGCATGGACAGGTGAGGTAGACAGAAAATGGTGATGGTTATAGGGGTACAGTTGATAGAAGAAATAGCCTCAGTGTTTTCCTGCACAGTAAACTAACAATGATTGAAAACAATTAATTGTGTATTTCAAAGCAGCCCGTAGAGAAGATTTTCAATATTCCCAATGAAGAGACATGATAAATCACTCGGATCTGATCATTACACACTGTATACGTGTATGCAGATGTCACACTCATAAACATGTGTCACCATATGTATCAATTGAAATAAAAACTGTTTCAAAACAGGAGTCCTTCCTGGCTCCCCCACACTCTGACAGGGAGCTGAAGTGATCCTCCTCCACTGTGAGCTCCTCTCACCTGCCAGGCGCTCCTGTGTCACCTGCCCTTACTGCCTGCTTCTGTGTTTTCACTGTCATGGGTCTTTCCCTGCATCAAGGTCAAATGCAAAAGGCTGCTGGACAGTCTATATTTGCAGGAGACCTGCAGATCCATTTCTCATCAGTAAACAGAATATATGGAGCTTCCTATCTTCACCGACTTGAATTTTATGGCTCTATTTTCTCCCAAATATCCTAAATTTCCATAAAACAAGGACTGCTTGTCGGTTACTCTGGTTCTTCAAGTGTCTGGATCCTACAGGAGATGAGAAGAATTGGGGACTCGTGACTGAGACCTCCAGCCAGGTGAGGTCCAGGGGGAGGTGGGTATGACCCACCTTCGGGATTCGTCTCCCTCAACATGCTGCTGTGAGAAGGGAACATCTGGGGGGGGTCCTCAGAACTGCACAGCAACACCACACACCCGCTGCTGCCAGGTCAAGCTGCAAGCTCACATCACCTAGGGGACACTGTGGCTGTCTTCATTTGTGTCAGTGCACTCTAGGCATAGTGTGACAAGGACAGCACCTGAGGACACACATCTCAGACCCTTTGAAGGGACCGGTGAGTGTCCTGAGGTGCGGGCTCTCCTCAGGCAGAGGCACGACTTCCTTGTGCTTCTCTGCCACCCTAAAAGACAAAACCAAACCAAATCCAACTGCGAGGGCTCCCTGGGGAGGGGTTGTCCCACAGGGAGGGATGAGGCTGGATTGGGTGGTGGCTGGGCCCAAAGGAGAATGAAAAGGAGGTAAGTATCAAGGTCTTCCCAGTATCTGTCCTCCATGTCCATGCGGCTGCTCAGACACCACAGGACCTTGTCTGGCATCTGGGTGGAAATAGCTAAGTTGGCCTAGAGGGAGCAAAGCTTCAAACAGCCCTGATCTCCTCGGGGCAACCTGATAGGCTCAGACCACAAGCTTTATGTGCTGAGTGGTCATCTCTGTTCAGGACAAAAAAATCACCTGAACAAGACAGACTTTCCTCAAGAAGGCCATGGCGACAGAAATTGGGACCCCTGCAATGGGGTCCTGTGGTCATGGGGAGAGACGGGGCTCAGCTCTGACCCCAGCAAAACAAGTGTGTGTGTGGTGGGGTCAGTGGGTGGAAAATCACTGAAGGGAAAGGCTGAGGCTCAACTGATTGGTAAGTCATTCCTACGGTGGGAAGACACGGGGATCAGACCCCAACGATGAGGGTTCCCGTAAACTGACTTAGCAGGGCTCTCATTCAAAGAATAAGACTTGATAAGGATGAGAGGGAACCTAGGTTAGCCCAGGAAAGTGGGGGCTCTGAGGAGGCTGCTCAGATTTTGGTCCCGGGGTGAGTCTATCACTCTGAATATTCCAACCTGCTTTGGGGACATATTGGGACCCTGCCGTCCAGAGGGGCGGGATCTCAGAGCCACACCAAATGAAGACAGTTAGCAGCCCATCCTGGCGGCATTCACTCCTATTTCTTTTCCCTAAAGGGCAGTGTCTTGACAAATGCAACACGGCTGCTAGGTAGGAAGATATTAAGATGCCAGAGGGTCTGGCCCCTGTTTTGGGGTTTCCAGTCACAAGCAGACAGCGCCCCACGAAACAGCCACACAGGTAGACACAAAGTAGGGAGCAAGGGATCCCCTCGCTTTGCTCCTGGACACGTACAGCTCTCTGACTCTCATTCAGCTCCTGAGCAGCCTTTTCTGTGGCCTGTCGGCTGGAGAGTAAAACACAAATGGAGCATGAAAAAAATTCAGCAAAATAATTATAGGTTCCAACAAATCAACTGGAACTGTGTTAATGGCCCGAGGCAGGTAGCCTGTCAGGCTCTTCATCGAAACACCCAGCGCCTTCATGGCAGTGGCGGCCACAGCGTGGGTCCCCTGAGGCTGGAAAGGCCCCCAGCTGCGATGTCCCAGGATCTGGCTGGGATCCCGATCTGCCCCAAGTGGCTGTGTGAACCTGGAGGATCAGCTCCCCCAGCCTTACTTGGTCACCTCTTACACACAGATAATTAGGCCTCCTTATTATACCGTGTTAGCGCTTAGAGGTCAGAGGAGCTAATAGATGCAAACGTGTTTGGCAACAAGAAGAGCCGGACATAGGGATCCTTTATTTACTCCCTGTGATCTCCGAATCCATCCGCTTCTCACCAGCCCTGTCACGGGCTGCTCCATCAGCACCTGCCGTCTCTCCTGGGTTTGCTACAATTGCCCTTCTGAGCCAGTGCGCATTCACTCTAACCCTCCTGTTGGCCTGCAGTCAGCAGGTGTTTCCTGCTAGAGCCCGCAGTCGGATCATGCTCTCCGGTCTAATCCTTGAGGGCCCGAGGAAAAAGCGTAATTGTGGGCTGAGGGTGAGAGGTAGTTTGGTGAGGAGGAAGGAACAGCGTAGGAAGAATGTGGGAAGCAGGACTGCACCAACTCGACGAGGACGTGACGCTGTGCGGGATCGAGGGAGTTGGTGCTTGTGTCCTGCCCTTGGGTTGCTTAACTACTGCGTGGGAAGATGGAGTTTGCAAATATGAAACAAAGCAGTACAATTCAGTGCAAAGTGTATGTTTTTTAATTGGCAGAAGCCCAGAGAAGCCAATAGCGAGGTCCAGGTTTGCATTGTGATCTTAAAAAGCAGTCGGATTACAATGAGGACAGAATGAGCATCGTATAGCAGTGATGATGAACCTTTTAGAGATTTCAGTGATACAAATGGCCCACGGCAGCGTGTGTGCCGGGGTTCGCCACTACTGTATAGAGGAATAAGATAGGGCTTCAACTGACGGGGCCATGGAGAGGGGCTGGACAGGACAGCCAGCTGGCTGGATGCTATTGCAAATCTGGCTGTGTGGTGGAGCCTGGTTAGGACTTCAAAGTCTCGCCAAGGGCGACAGGATCTAATTTAGACTACATGTAAGTGATCTGATGAATTATTGATGGGCACAGTGGATAATTTCATAGCTCAGAAGTAGAGGAAGCAAGGTCCAGGCCGCTCTGGGGAATACTCATTGCCCATAGAGCTGTAGAGTGACCGGCTCTTGGAGAAGTGTTTGTGTCAGCGTGGTCACAGCCGGGCCTGCAGGCGCAAGGGCTGAGCTCAGGGAAAGGGGTAGAGGAAAGCCCTGCTTGGGGAGCAGGTCAATCCCCTAAGCTTGAGACTCGGGATTGGGGGCGAAGCCTGGGGAGAGAGGCACAGCTCCCTCCAGACGGAGTCGCCAAAAATGAAAACCTACAGTGTAGTCACAAATAATTCCAAAGTGAGAGAAAGATGCTTCTTCTACACACACACACACACACACACACACACACACACACACACACACACACACACGCTGTCTGCTCCCTGCGTCTGTAATTAAGCATTCAGGCAGCTAATTCTCTCAGACACACACTGTGAGAGCCAGGAGCCTCACGGAGTTGGAAATGGGCTGGTGCTAGGAAACACATTACAGAGTCCTGAGGGAGGGGGCGAAGATGGTGTGTCCCCTCCTCGACCTGGCAGGAGGTCTCAGCTCACCTTCTGTGTACTCCAACTCTAGCCCACACTGGGGCCCTCCTTGGTGGGCCATGGTGCCTCTCAGCCCCATTCTGACCGTCCTGCCTCTGTCTACACCCACGCTCCTGAGTTCACCTGGTCTGAGAAAGGTGCTGAGACCTGTGCCTATTGGAGATGGGGGTCCCTCCCATGCTGAGCCTGCTGGAGAGCCCTGTGAGGGAGCCCCTTCCTTCCCTGGACTGCAGGAAGCCCTCGAGACCTCTGCTGAGTACAGGCATCCTGAGGGGAACCCTAAGAGAGTGCCACAGGGGCCACGGCTGGTCACGGGCAGGAATGCGCTGTGCAGGTTGTCCTGGGACTTCTCACAGGCAGGCAGATACTTGGTTTCATTTGTTAACTTCTATTTATCGGGCAGCTACCATATGCTGGGCCCTCACTGACTTGGGTTAGATGGAGGAGGAAGGGGCAGCTGTGATGATGCCACCCTAACCCTATCCAGGAGCCCAGAGCTTGGCCTTAGTGTGCACCTGGGTAGCAGATGCCAGCTGGATGCTGGTCCCTGGGGAGGCAAAGACGAACGGTGCAGTGTCTGCGTTCAATCACACCGCTGACAAGGTGGTAGATGTGACAGACATATAAAAAAGCCTGCAAATCCACCGTGACAGTCACAGTGACAGTGTGTGTGGGGAGATGGGGAAAGAAGCACCAAAGGGTTCACAGAAGAGCGATGCCTGGGCTGAGCCCTGGGTGGACAGATGTGTATCTTTGGGGTCCAGTGTCATGGGCCTGCAAATCTTTCCTTACAGAGCACGGAATGAGGAAGTCAGATGTATGGATTAAGTACAGTCTTCGGCCCTTGGCTGCGGAAGAACCGACAATTCCAGGAAAGTAACTAATACACACACAGAATTTAAGATCACCCCTTCTTCACATGAGGAGCCAGGTGCTCTGTCAGGGGCTCAGGGGAGGAGAGGGTGCGGAGGGGCCTTCTCTCCTAGTTCTCTGTCTCTTCTCCACTTTCCATGGTTTCCATTTGTAGGTGCCAAGACTGGGGGTGTGGTATCTAAAACTAGAGGGAAATTTTTGATGAAACCATTTATAAATGCATTTACTCTAAGACATGACTGATCTGGGCTTTCCTCACTGTTATCTTCCTTCTCTCCCTGGGGCGATGAAAAGTTTCGTTTCCACACTGCCTGACACGACTTCCTGAGTCCCTTTACACTTCCGCCCAGCCCCTTCCTGCCATGTCCTGACCTTGTAGATGAAAGAACTGATATAAACATAGACTCCTTGACTGTAGCAGGAACTCGACAAAGGCACCCATAACTGTCTCTGTGCGTGAACTAGAGGAGCAAGGCAGATAGATGATGGGGGATCAGATGGAAACCTTGTTGACTTAAGAAAGTGTTAGCCATTGTCGTCCCAAGCATTTTCATTGACCTGGACTATTTTAGTATTTGAATCAGGGCTTTGATAAAGAGTTAATGACCCAGAGCTTATAGGAAAAGACAACACAACAATCAAGAAGATCAGATATGTAATGTCTGGGTAAAAGAAACAAACTAGATTTTCTGTTCAGTGAGCCTGGAGATGCTTCCTGGCATGGCCCAGCTAAATCCTGTTTCTGTAGGAGGGTTTCAAGAGTTCGGGTTGGAACAAAAACTGACACGCAAACTCTACAGAGTTTGTGTTGAGGAGCATGCTTTTTGTCAAGCTGGTGAGATCAAAATTTGATTTTGAAGCCTAGAGTCTGTTCTCTAAATATCCATCATTAAACTGTAAGAAAATGGGGTATCAGGGTCCTCTCCTAGACCACACAGGTGCACTTGAGGCCCAGAAAATAATGTTCAGGCCAACCATGCCTCTCTAAGGGGTGGCGAGGCTCGGGAAGGACCAAACCTGTTCTGCTAGCCATGTGCCTGCTAACTTCTGCTCTGAGTCCACACTGAGAGTTGTTTGTACTGTCCTTTGGTCCATGATGAGATAAAACAACTATATTTTAAAAACAATACAAGATAAAATGTTGTATAGGCAAAGAGGCTGAATTTATGCTGAGGTGTCAACTGTTTAGCCCCATAGTTTGAGAGAGATCATGTGTTTACTGGATACAAAATTAATCAGGAGTAACTGGAGAGTAACAGGCCAATATGCCTGTGTGTACTGTGGCTTCATTAGCAGACGCAGCATCTAACTCTAGAGGAGGACGCTGTGCCCATTCTGCCTGCCCAACCCTGGACGGGCGTGCTCAGTGCTGCCCACTGTAAGTGCAGGGAGAGGCAGTGACAAGAGCTTCTCCTGATTTCTATGCAGAGTCCTCTCTAGGCTGGGGGTGCAGCAAAGGGAACCAGGCTGGAGCAGGTTGATTGGCTAGGGCTGGCAGGTCCAGCATCTACGGGCCCAGGCTCATGTCCATAGTCCTCAAGCAGGCAGATGGGCGAAGAGAGGGGAAAAGGACATGGATGGATGAGTGCAAAAGGGGAAGGTGCGAATGGCAAAGCAGATCACGTGACCTGGGCTAAATCAGTTACTAGGAGGGAGGCCAAGGAAGATGGAAGTCAATGGAAACCAGTTTGGAGTGCTACAGCTAGGGGGCTCCCTTGGGAAGGCAGGACCTGGTTAAACTATCAATCCTACTTTAAAAACTATTTCTTCTTCTTCTTCTTTTTTTTAAACAAGACTAGTGTATAAATAATGTTTTCTGTGTTTTAAATTAAATAGGACCAGCACATCTATAATGAAAAGTTGTAATCTTCTGTCCTCTATTTTGAATTCTGACTTCCCAAAACCAACTGCCTTTCTGTTTCTTTTGGGATTTGCCCCCCCCCCCCATTTATTTTTGTAAGTAGCAGATTGTACTACTATTTCTTGGCTTTTTAGTTTAAATTTTTGGTTCCTATATGAAAGATGAGCAAAATGTTCTTTTATAGCACCCTTTCCTTCTCTTCTGTCATCCAACATACACTATGGCCTCCCATCTTTCCGAGATAGTACTGTCATCTTGTGGGTGAAATCATGTAAAAGTACATGTAAATTATTGCCGATGTAGGGCATACAGTGACACTACCTTATGTTTTATCTAGAATTCATAGTTGCCTTAGTTTTTGTTTGCTTGCTTAGTTTTTGAAAATCCTGTCATAAATTCATTCCCAAACTCCCTAGTATAATAGTAAAAGTCAACACAATAGGTTAAAACATGAAATAGATCTCTCCTGTTTTGTTTTCTCTCTCTCTCTCTCTCTCTTTTTTCCCTCTTGAAGGTTCTCACCTGGCACCCTTTGACTTCTGTTACCTCCGATTTGCAGTTGTCTGAGCCTTTCATACAACTGTTACTGAGAACCTCCCCATTAATCTGGGACGTCCCTTTGCCTCTCCCCTGTGTTAAATCTCTTGTTCCCCAGATTCTATTTCCTCCTTTTTAGTTTATTCATTCCTTTAGGCAGAATACATCTTCAAGGAGGTTCTGGTGAAAAGGTAAGTGGGAGGTTAATTTTTTGAAACCTTGCATATCTGAAATTATCTTTAAGCATTTTTACAGCTTTATTGAAATATATTTCACATACCATAAAATTCACCTCTTCCAAGTGTACAGTTCAGTAGCTTTTAGCATATTCAGTTATACAATCATCACAATTTAATTTTATAACATGTCACACTCCTCTCCTCCAACCTTGCACACCTTAGCAGCTTTTCAGCATTTCTTCTCCTTCGTCTGCCTCAGTCTCCTGCACCAACCCAGGCAACCATAACCTGCTTTCTCTCTCTGTAGAGTCGCTGATTCTGGATATTTCGTGTAAATGGAATCCAACCACACGTAGCCTTTTGTCACTGCTTTCTTTCACTTAGCACAAACCCTTTCAAGGTTCTTCTCCGTGGGCTGTGTGTCAGGACTCAGCCTTTTTATTCCTGAATATGATGCCAGTATGTGGATATAAACGGTTTTGTTGTTCAGCCATCAGTTGCTGGACAATTTAGGTCATTCCCACAGATTGGCTATTTTGAATAATTCTGCTATGAATATTCATGTACAAGTTTTTATGCCAGTGTCCATTTTAACGTCTTCTACTTGTTTAATAGTTTGCAAAGAACTTTCTTTTAGAACAGTGGATGGTAAGGAGCACACCGCAACTGTCTCAGGTTTCAGGGACCACATACGGTCTCCGCTATACACTCTTCTTTGTTTTTGTCTATGTTTTTCTTTTTATAACTCATTAAAAATCTGAAAACAATTTTTAGCTCGAGTGTTATCAAAAAAAAACACTGTGGGCTGGGTTTGACATCCAGTCACAACTGGCAAATGCCTGCTTTAAAATTTTGCAGGGTGTTTGTGTTCACTTCTGTCTCCTTTTCTTCGTTCATGCTGTTTTGCTTTGTTTTCTCTCTGGAAACTCTTAGAATCTTTTGCTCCTTTCTGATTTTGGGGAGTTTCTCCAAGATGTGTCTTTTGCTGGCCTTACTATTAGTTTTACTAAGAACTCTCAAACTGTCCACGTGACAATTCATATCCTTTCAGCTCTCACAAGTTTTTAAAATTATTATTTATTTGCTAATTTCTTCCCAGTTTTGCTTCTTTGTCCTTTCCAAACTTCTGTCATTCATGAATTAATCCTCTCGTTTTCTTATCCCTCCTCTGTCTCTCCCTTCTGCTATCTTTTTATTCTGAGTCCTGGGAGATTGCCTCAATTTTATTTTGCAAACT
>PVIR01019483.1:0-31886 GCA_004026965.1 Petromus typicus
AAGAGTCATGCATACATTCATCATTGGGACTTCGCAAGAATCCCACGGATTGGTTCCAAGGAACCACTCAATACTAAATCCAACAAGTCATTTGTGTTTTATATATCAACAAGTCACTCATAGACAGATCTCATGTATGCACTGACATGCAATAAACATGGATGTGTACAGCATTATATATTCTATAACATATAATATGTAAATGTGACTATATCTTAAATAGAAACTAATATATAAATTATATAAAATGATATATAATTTATATGACATTGTGTATGGTATGTAATATAAGTAATTGTATAGCTATAAGATATAATATGAAAAATAGACATATAGGGCCGGGGAGTTAGCTCAATGGTTCCGGTGCCTGTCTTGCAAGCACATGGGCCCGGGTTCGATTCCCCGGTAACCACATACAATACTGGGTGTGGAGACTCACCCCAGCAGCAACCAGTACCACACACCACAGTGCCGCTGGGCGTGGTGGCTCACACCTGTCATCCCAGCGCTCGGGAGGCTGAGGCAGGAGGATTGCTGTGATGTGAGTCAGAGGCTGAGTTCAGGGCCAGCCTGAACTACAAAGCGAGACCCTGTCTCAAAAAAAAAAAAAAAAAAATCCAACAAGTCATTTGTGTTTTATATATCAACAAGTCACTCATAGACAGATCTCATGTATGCACTGATATGCAATAAACATGGATGTGTACAGCATTATATATTCTATAACATATAATATGTAAATGTGACTATATATTAAATAGAAACTGTAATATGTAAATTATATAAAATGATATATAATTTATATGACATTGTGTATGGTATGTAATATAAGTAATTGTATAGCTATAAGATATAATATGAAAAATAGACATATACTATACTGATAAAATATATATTAGTATAATACATATATTATATATTGTGTACTATATATAACACATTATACATTGTATTATATGTAATATATAGAATAATGTCTACATAATATCTAACATAGTCTATAGATATAATACATAAAATAATATTCATATTGACAAAATATATACTATTTATATTTAATTTTTATATTAGATATAAATACATGTACAAATAAATATTGTCTATTTATAAATAGAATACAGGAAACTAAAGTTATCCAAGCCATATTTTATATATAATATATACACAGTTTCTATTTGTATACATCTATGAGTCAATTTATTTTGCTTAAATGCAAAAGTGTGGGATGTGAAGAGTGGGTAATCTGAAGGAAGCTCGGTGGGAGAGCACACACTTAACATCCACGAGGCCCTCAGTTCAAACCATCGACACGTGCCCGCACACAAATACAGACACAGTCACAACGTTTGGCTGTCAGCCACCCAACTAGTTCAGAATGACATCAATCCTACATGTTCACGGGACACTTATTTGCTCATCTCATCACACAGCTGCCTTTCAAGGCATCTGGAATGCAGGCTTCCATGCCCACAGGGAAGAGGAGGGGAAGGAGCTGGCACCATGCAGGGCACAGGCTAACTGTTCCCATTTTCCAGATGTGAAGACCGAGTCTGGTTGAATGCGCACACTCTGCCCCTGAGGGCTCCATGCAGGTGCTCCAGGATGGAGAAGACCTCGCCTGCCAACCCTGGTATCACGGAGCCCTGTCCCGCCAGGTATGACACTCCTGGTGCGACACACCAGACGGGGCCTCACTAACTGGGCCAGGAGCTCCCGGGTCCTCCCTGAGGGGTCGGGCCGAGGTTTGCTGGGACAGGGGCCCGGGGCTGGACGTGGCTGAAGCTGGGTTGGCTGGAGGTCTCAGTTTCAGTGACTGCTTCCTTGGGCGGGCAGTGGAGACTGATGAGGTCCCAATCACTGAGTGTATTAATCAGTTCTCCGCCTTCACTTCCTCCTCTGCTTTGCCTCCCTCTGAGGTCTTTACCCTATTTTGTTTGACACTGGTCACTGGAGCTTCATAAGGTTGCTTGCGAATTTTTATACAGCGGGATTTAGGGCCACACTCTGGAAAGAGGCAGCCGATGGCTTGTGTTCAACCCGTACTTGCATAGCGAGCTCAAGTCATTCAGTCGGGAGGACACTCATTGGACAACATGAGCCACTGACTCTGACAAACAGTCCCAACACACCTGCTGCTACACACCACCATCATTCATGAGCTCATCTCTTGTCACAGCCCAAGGGGGTTGAGAAACAGGGACAGGAACCTTCATAACTCAGCTGGGAGCCAAGGCCATCTTCATTTCACCATCCTACAAGGGCTTTGGAGATGTACAGCAAACAGAGGACAGAACCTGTCGGATTGTGCAGTTTCCTTAGCCCTCACCCCATTGGCCAAATCCAGTCACATGATGGTGCTAATTACAAGGGAGTCTGGGAAATGTAGTCCAGATGGGTGACCACAAGAAAATGGGCAATAGTTCGTTACAAAACTACCCAGACTCTTCCTGCCACAGGAGATTTACTGAGGTAGCACTTATTGTGGGCCGGGGGGAGAGGGGGTAGCAGAAAGGAGGCATCATTAGCAGCTAGATTCATTCCTAAACCCCTACCACATGTCCTCTATTCTCAGAAGGCTGAAGCTCTCCTACTTCAAGATGGTGACTTCCTGGTCCGCACCTCCCGTGGTGACCATCCAGTGATCTCATGCCGCTGGCATGGGTCTGCTCTACATTTTGAGGTGCTCCGTGTGACCCTGCGTCCCCGGCCAGGCCGGCCTTCAGCCCTCTTTCAACTGGAGGATGAGCAATTCACCAGCGTGCCCGCACTGGTGCGCAGTTATGTGAGCGGCCGGCGTCCACTGTCCCAAGCCACAGGGGCTGTGGCCTCCAGGCCTGTGATCCGGCAGAGGCCTCTGCGGCGCAGCTTTAGCGAAGACACCCTTAATGGCAGCCCAGCTCAGACCGAGTCCTTCAGGTACCCATAGACTCTCTAACTCACAGCATCTGACACCCTGCATTTCTCCACTTCCTTTCTCTGAGTGGCCTCCTGGGTATTGTTATATAGCGTCCCTGGCTGTCCTTTCCACGTGCCAAGAGAAACCCCACCCTTCCTTCCTGGCTAGTTGTGATAGCTAAAAATGTCTTTGCACAGAGGAGGATCACCCGGGTTGGTTTAGAGCCACAGGTACAGAGGGGCTGGATAAGGTTTGCCAGGCCCCAGTAGGGGAGCCCTTGCTGGGCTGGGCCACAGTTCTCTGCCACCTTGGTCTCCCAGAGCCAGGAAGTGGAGCAGCAGCCACCCCGCCGACTTGGATCACTCGAGCCAGGCCACAGAAGCCCACTGCAGACCAGGTGAGCGTCTACCAGGCTGGCACAGGCTACGAGACGGGCTCTGCACTCCCCAGCTATGTATTTCACCCGCTGGAGGCTCAACTGCTTGCTCAGAAAAATAGAGATGAAAATGCTCTCTGGGCAGGGACTCTGTAGGCACTGAGAAATATCTGTTTACAGCGTTCCAAGACCCTCCGAGGAAGCCCTTCCCCAGGGAGGCCGTTGCCAAAACCTCTAGGACTTAGTCCGGCCTCCCATTCCCTCGGCTTTTTCTGACTTCATCCAATGGGAGTCCCTCTTACCTAAGGAGGGCCCACCCTCACGTCACCTCAGCTACTATTGGCTCCACCCCTCACCCCCGCAGAACTCAAGTCCTCCTCCCAGAGGTAGGCACTGGCTTAAAACCTAGGAGATGGCTGTGTGTCCTGTGATCCCAGTACTCTGGGTGGCTGAGCCGGGAGAGTCACAAACTGAAAACCAGCCTGGTAACTTAGTAACTTGGTAAGATCTTGTTTTGAAAAAATAAATATCAGCGGAGTTCTATCCAGTGGCCAAGAAAGACCAAGATCCCTAACCAGGGGTAGTCAGCAATCTTTCAGAGGACAACAGGGAGTGAACCAACAAAGAAGACAATTGTGTGGGCCGGGGATGTAGCTCAGTGGTTCCGGCGCCTGTCTTGCAAGTGCAAGGACCCGGGTTCGATTCCCCGGTAACCACATACAATACTGGGAGTGGAGACTCACCTCAGCAGCAACCAGCACCACATACCACAGTGCCGGGCGTGGTGGCTCACACCTGTTATCCCAGCACTCGGGAGGCAGAGGCAGGAGGATTGTTGTGATGTGAGTGTGAGGCTGAGGTCAGGGCAGCCTGAACTACAAAGCGAGACCTTGTCTCAAAAAACCAAAAAAAAAAAGCAAGACAATTGTGTGTGCTTTGGGATCAAAATTAAAAGCAGAAGAGTGAGGGAAAGTGGTATGTGGGATTAGATGTGGATTTGGGATTGTAAATAGTGATCAAGAAAGTCCTCATCGAGAAAGACTTGAGGGTAATAAAAGAAAGAATAATGTACATGACTGGGGTTGAGAATGGACCAGGAAGCAGAAACAGCCAGTGCAAAGGCCCTGAGGTCAGAACCAAAGTTAGGAATATTCATTCAAACAATGATGAATGTAGCTTAAACAGTGAAAGTAGGGAAAAGATTCAAAAGAGGCTCCGCTGCTTGATTGTCAGCTCTCGGCTCTTCTGAGAGGATTCTGACCCTTACTCAGTGAGCTGGGATCTTGGGAAGGTTTGAAATCCCTAGAACAAAGTCTACTTAATGAGTTCATTTTGGGGGAGTGTGGTACAGGGAGTCGAACTCAGGACCTTGCTCTTGCCAGGCCGGCAAAGCACTGCTGAGCTACACCCCTACTCCAGAACAAAGCCTACTTAAATATTAGGTAAAGAATCTCCAAGAAGTCTAGGTCCCTTTTCACAAGAATTTATGGTTTGGTGGTACTAGAGATTGCCCTTTACTTTCAAAAGACAGCAATTGAAAGGTTAATGCACTCAGATTCTCTGACACCTTTGTAGTTTTGCGAATTCTGAAATAGATTTTTGAAAATTTAGTTTTATTCAATTCATGCACGCCTCAGTCTTCATAGAGGCAGAAACAAAAGCTGCACATTTAAAATGTCCTCTCCGGGAGGAAGATATTTAGCTCAGTGCTGCCGCATCTGTCTCTCAAGTTCAAGGTCCTGAGTTCGATCTCTGGTACTGAAAAATAAAATAAAAGGCAGATGATAGACAACAGAGACATTGTGGAAATGGTTAGAGAATTTTGGGGACAGAAAAGGGAAGTTGAGGGAGGAAAAAGTTACCAAAACAGGATACATTTATGTTCCACTTCCACCGGATAACTCTAGCTCATGTACTCTAAATATTAATTTAAAAGATCCACAGAATTGTTGAAATTAATTTTTTAACTGGTGAGTGTGTGGCACTCTTCCTATGGAAGAAGTGGCGAAGGTCCAGACTTGTGTGGAGGTTGCCAGGACCTCCCCTGACTGGCTGCCTTCTGGGTGGGCCCAGGACATTGCGCGGCGCCCACCGCCACCGCCCTGCTCCGGATGGGCAGCGACTCCGTGTTGCTGAAGGTCCCCACGCCCTTGAAGACCGTTGCTGATAGCCTCAGAGCCTCAGATGGGCAGCTTCATGCCAAGGCACCAACCAAGCCACCCCGGACGCCCTCCGTGCTGCTGCCTGATGCCGCCGGCCTCTCCCCAGTGTACTGTGAGCTGGTTCCCCGAGCCCCTGGTGCTCAGAGATCGCCCCTCGGGCCAGTCTGCTCAGAGCCAGAGGCCCGGTGGTGGGAGGCCGAAGAGGAGGAAGAGGTAGAGGAGGACGAGTGTTTTGCAAGACCGCAAGGCGAGATCTCTTTTTGCCCTCCTGACGATCCCTGTGGCCTGCTGGGCTCTCAGAATCGGCCCCTCGACCCTGGAGTCCTCCGTGCTCTCCGAGACTTGCTCCTGGACCACCATGCCGAGAGCACCGCCCTCCACCTGCTGTTGGTGGACTGCCAGGTGGGTCCCCTGCCCCGTCCCTCCTCCCAGGCCCGGGCTGCTGCCGGCACATGCGCACACACTTCGGTCCCTGACCTCTTTCTTGTCCCCTGCAGGCTGCAGGCCTCCTGGGAGTGACCAAGGCTCAGCGAGCAGCCATGGGGGTCCGCTCTGGCCTGGAGCTGCTCACCCTTCCCCATGGACATCGTGTGAGGGTGGAACTGCTGGAGAGGTGAGCGGGCAGCCTGGAACCTGGGGTCCCGAGTCCCCAAACATCTCCCTGTTCCTGGCCTTCCCAGGAAGGGAGGAAGGGACCCGGCAGAGCCCGGCGACCTAGCATTACCACCTCTCCACTGTCCCCAGACCCTTGCCCTCCACCTCTGCAGGCTGGAGACCCTGGCGCTGGCAGGGGCGCTGGCCGTCTTGGGGTGCGCGGGGTCGCTGGAGGAGCGCGCGGCCGCACTGAGGGGCCTCGTGGAGCTGGCCCTGGCGCTGCGGCCCGGGGCGGTGGGGGACCTGGCCGGGCTGGCCGCGGTTATGGGCGCCCTGCTCCAGCCCCAGGTGCGTAGGGAACAGGGGCGGGGGCAGCGGGAGGCCAGGGTGCAGAGGGGAGAGGAGACAGGCCCGAATGTGTTCCCCAGGTGGCGCGGTTGGAGTGCACGTGGCGCCAGCTCCGACGGAGCCATACAGAGGCCGCGCTGGCCTTCGAGCAGGAGCTGAAGCCGCTGATGAGGGCTCTGGATGAGGGCTCAGGTGAGGGGCGGTGGGGCGTGACCCCATCTGGAGCCCCAGGCCTGGCCACGCCTCTAGACCCCTCCCCTTGGGGCCTGGGATCTAGAGCCCTAGGCCCCGCCCGCACTCCGTCCTAAACTTCTTAGTCCCCCACCCCACACCAGCTTCTATCCTAAACTCCCCGTGGTCAGCTCAACTCTCCGGCCACTTCAGGCCTTTTATAGGTCATTAGCCTAAGCCCCGCCCCTCTAGCCCTAGGCCCCGCCCCCACGCCGGGCCGGGTCCTGGCCTTTCCGCGGGGCCCTGTCCTGGTCTCCATAAGCCCCGCCTCTCCCCTGACCACGCCCTCTCTTCCCCCTCCCGCCGCCTCCGGAGGGGCCCCACCCTTCCCTAAGTGCCCTAGGTCAGGTCCAGGTCCTGAAGGCGGTCACGCCCTCCTCCCAGGGCCCTGCGAGCCCGGCGCGGTGGCGCTGCCGCACGTGGCCCCCGCGGCGCGCCTGCTGGAGGGCGAGGGTCTGGACGGGCCGCTGGAGGAGAGCTGCGAGCAGCTGCTGCGCACCCTGCAAGGGGCGCGTCGGATGGCGTGCGACGCCTCCAAGTTCCGCCAGGCGGCTGCTCGGCGTCTCCGAGGTGAGGTCCCACCTGCAGGGTCGCCCGCCTCTAGGCGCCCTAGCCTCCAGATTAGCTTCCGTGGGTCCCACCCAAGTAGGGGGGGCCGAGGGATCCCCCTGAAACTCGGGCTCCAGTAGGCATGGAGGGAAACCTTTTCATTCCAAAACTGGCGGCTGCGACCTCAGAGCCGTTCCCGCAGGGCCCCACTTCCACCCTCCCACTGGCACGACTCCGCCCCCGGGGGATCCCGATGCCCAGGAATGCCCAGCTTCCCCCCACCCCCAGTCCTCAGCTCGGAGCCCGCGCTCTCAGAGCCACAGGTCCCCGAAGTCCAGGGGCAGCCCCGCCTGGCCTCCCATCCCTCACCCCCTCAGCCCCGCCTTTGGGTGACCTTCGCACTCTGCCTCCAAGGCTGCCCCTCCTCCCTCAAGCAGGTCTCAGGGCGCCTTGACCTCACATCCTGCCTCTGAGCACCGCTCTGAGGTGGGACTCCGCACCCCGCACCTGGGCCTAGCCGCCCCCTGCTTGTGCCCCCCTGAAGCTGCTGCCACCTGAAGCCCTTCAGCCTGGTCCGGCCCCACCCAGTGGCCTGCAGCACAGTCCCGCTTGGCCCCTCCTGGGGCAAAGTCTCCAGGAAAAAGACCAGGGCAGGAGCGGGCTGGGCCCCACCCCAGCCCACTGACCCTGTCTGCAGGATTCAGACCTCATCCGGAGCTGAGGGAGGCGCTGACCACCAGCTTCCTACAGAGGCTGCTCTGGGGAAGCCGGGGGGCCAGGGCGTCGCGAGCTGACCGCCTCCAGAAGATCCAGCACGTCCTCAGCATCCTGTCCCAGCGCCTGGAGCCTGGCCAGTGAGAAGAGTACCGGCCCCTCTACACCCAGGTCACCTGCCCGCGAGGGACCTCCCAGAGACCAGCAGTCCCGGAGACTGGAGCCCAGCCTGGCAATGGAGACCCAGCCGCAAAGTCAAAGCTACAAGGGGCTAGGGATGTAGCTCAGTGAGAAGGCCTTGGATTGAATCCCCAGTACAGGAAAAATAAAAAAATTCTGCACCTCAAAACTGCATAGATGGGCCTGCACCCTCTTCCTTCCTTCTACGAGAAGACAGACAGAGGAACACACACACAGGGACACACACACACACACACACACACACACACACATACACACATACACGCAGCTATGACACACACAAAGCAGCGTCAGGTGGTGAACATACAACTTTTTGTGGCAACGTGGAGATCAGAGTTCAACTCTGTCCGTGCCTGAAAAGCTGTGTGACTTCTCTCCGATGCCTTGGCCTCTCTGTGCCTGCCTTCAACACAAAAGTGAGACTCTGCCTCCTAGGGATCGTGGCAAAGTCAACGTTTAAATAAAATCATGGTGGAGAATACCTGACACACACTGGGTACTCAATAAACCCTCCTCTGTGGCACATAAGGAAGGACTGAAGTTTGGTTTCTTTCTTCCGTCAGGTCACCAACAAGCAAACACAAAGCCAACTCCCCCAAAGGGTAGGACTTGCTCTAGGTGGCTTTCCTTCCTCCCTCCCGAGGCGGCATAGCAGGACCCCGGCCCAGGACAGTATCTAAACCCCTAAGAAGGCACAGAACTCAAGGCACTTTCTATAATTTTTTTTATATATATATAAAACAAAACGCCCAAGCCGAGCGGCAGGAAGAAAAGATTTGAAATATGAGTATGTACATCGATGCTAGAAGGCACAGCGGGTCCATCGGGGTGGCAGGTGGGGGGGGCACGCGGTCACACAGGTCTCAGCGGAAGCTGGGGGTGGGGCAGAAATAAAGTGCATAAGTCCTGGGGCCCCCCGTGGCCCAGAAGCAGCAGCCGACAGCCCCCACCTCCACCTGGGCAGGGCTCAGTTGAGCATGACTCGGAGGTAGGAGGTGGGCACGTAGCCCTCTCCCCCCTGTCTCCGCCGAACCCGGGTCCAGCCATCGCCCTTGTCCTCCTCCATCAGACTGAGGTCTTCCCCCTCCGCCATGGAGATGGTGCCCTCGCTGGACCCTGTGTGGGGACAAAGCCCAGGACTCTGCTTCAGGTGGCTTTCAACAGACCCCAGGCGGAGACACTCCTGAGCAACTCCCAGCCCCCCAAGTCCACCCAGAGTGTCCTCACCTTCAAAGTGGTAGATGGCCACACACTGGCCGATGGGGGACGTGGGCTCCTCAAAATCTTCATCGAACTCTGTGTAGATGGGGGTGTCCTGGCCCTCTTCCGAGGCGGGCTCTTCGGAGCTGCTGGGGAAAGACACCAGGTGGACACCAGCCCCCCTCAGTGCCCGAGGCCACCCCTGTCCCGGCCACCCGCTCACCTCTCCTTGTTCTCCTGGGACCCGTTGTTGCTGCTGCTGCTGCTGTCTGGCGGGGCGCTGGCTGGGGGTTCGGGAGGCCGGGCGTGCCGGCTCAGGCTGTCCCCTCTGTTGCTCAAGACCCGGCTCTCGGCTTCAGCCAGCCACACCTGGGGACAGGGTCACGACATCAGCTCCAGACCCTGGCTCCGAGGTCCCCGGGACCCGAGGTTTCCTGAGATCACTCATGCACATCCAAGGCGTGATGAGAAACAGCTGGGCCCCGGCCCATCGCCTCCGTCCTGACTCGCCCGGAGTGACTGGCCAGGGGCGCCGCTTACCTCATACTTCTGAACCTCCAACTTGAGCCGCTCGATGTTACGCAGAGTCTCTGCGATCCGGGGCTCCAAGCTGGCCGGGTCCCCCATCTGAGGTGTCTTCTCATACACATCCTTCATCTTCTTTAAGGCTTCCCTAGGGCAAGACGGACATAGGCAAGAGAGCTTGGTCCTGCGACCTTGCGGGGAACAGACAGGCTTTGAATCAGGAAACAAGGGGAGACACTGGCGAAGAACTCCAGCACAGAACCTGTGGGAGCTGGCATGCACTTGTCACCCTAGCACTCTGGGAGGCTGAGGCAGGAAGATCACAAAGCTGAGTCCAGCCTAGGCAACTCAGAGAGACCCTATCTCAAAGATTGTGAAAAATTTTCTTAAATGCTGGGCATGTAACTTGGTGCAAAGGTTCTGGGTTCCATGACCAGTATTACAAAAGAGAAATAAAACACATATGTGGGAGCCAATCTGTGGGAGCCTATAATCCCACCACTAAGGAGGAGGCTGAGGCAGGAGGATTGCTGGGAGCTGGAAGCCAGCATGGGCTACATAGTGAGTTCAAGGTGAGCCTGAACTACATAGTGAGACCCGGTCTCAAAAAACTGACTTTCATGGTAGGGAAATAGGAAAACATAACAATCAAGTCATGTCATATACAGGTACAAACTGTCAATGTTGAGTGTGATTATGATATGTATATAAAATGTACAATTTCGCAATTAAAAAAAAAAGACCTTTACCTAAACATGGGAGCCAGGTGTGGTGGTGTACACATGGTGGCTCCAGCCACTCGGGGGAATGGTGGACACGTTAGCCCAGGAGTACAAAGCCAGTGTGGGCAACACAGTGAACCCCCCACTTTAAAAAAGAAAAAAAAAAACAACTCCGACATTAGGGCTGCACTGGCCAGGTGTGACGGTCGTTGAGCTCATGTTATCAAGTCTTTGTATATCTTGAAATTGGGGATGATGTGTCTGTCTGTTGGTGAGAAGATGAGAACAACTCTCAATATATCTAAAATCTCACCCATCCCCACTCCCACACAGGGACCGAACCCAGGGGTCTCAGCCATTGAGCTATATACTGTTTACAACAGAGTCTTACTAAGTTGCCCAGGCTGGCCTTGAACCTGGGATTCTCCTGCCTCAGCTTCCTAAGTAGGTGAGGTTACAGGGTGTGCTGCTGCAGCCAGCAGAAGTCCTACACCCCATTTATTCATATACATAGTACCTAGAGTGTGACAGACACTATTCTAAGCATCAGAAATATAACTAAAAAGCAAAGAAAATGACAACCAGGCTCCCAGCTCTACTTAACATGTCAGGAAAAGTTGGGAATTTTAGAGAGCTCGTGAGATAGGTTTGAGTGATATCAGCCGTGCTTATGAATGTTTTCTTCACTATGCTGCATGAACAGATAGGAAGAGCTGTCAGAACAGATTGTGGCCAGAAGCACTGATAGAAGCCTGTAATCTCAACTAGTTAGGAGGCTGAGGCAGGAAGAACACAAGTTTGAGGCCAGCCTGGGCAACTTAGCGAGACTGTCTCCAACGGAAAGAGCTCAGTGGCCGAGCTCTTGCTGACACAAGGCCTTGGATTCCATTCCCATCGCTGCAGGAAGAAGAAGAAAGACGACAAAGCAAAACTTACAGAATATGCTAGACTTCAGCTCAACTTTTCTAGCTGTGCCCCTGCACCCATGTTACAGATGGAGAAACTGAGGCATTAAAAGGTAAAACAAGCTGCCCACGATGCCATGACAGGTAGGCACCTCCACCCTAGAAACCCAGAAAGCAGACAGTTCCGGATGGAACTTCACACCCATAAAAGCCATTTGGCAAAAAGGATCCACGCAAACAGCAAAACAGAATTTGGCCGTCTGCTACCAAGTGGCAAACGTCAACCCTATTATGTAACCGGACTGGGAAGAGGATTTTGTTGCTTGGAAAGAGTGAGTAAAAGTTTTTTTTTTTTTAAATCTGGCAGATTTTTTTATTAAGATTTTGAGTGTTTCACTTATTAAACAGATCATCTACAGGACTTTTTTTCCTTTAATTTAATTAACATAGTACATTAGATAGGTTTTTAAAATATCTATATGTATATTGAACCATCTTTGCCTTATTGGAAAAATTGCCAAAGATGACTGTATGTGTTCTAGGAGTTTTGTGTTCGGGAGTTTCTGTGATTATTTGCTTGTTTTTTCGGTTGTTTGTGCCTGTCCTGGGTATTCTTTACATTTTATTTCGAGACAGTGTCTCACTAAATCACTAGGTTCCCTCGCATAGGCTTAAAGTTAGCATCCTCCTGCCTCAGCCTCCCTGAGTGTTGAGATAACAAGCATGTACCACCACACTAATTTAATAAATTCTGTTGCTGTATTAAAAGATACATAACATAAAATGTAGCCTTGTAGCCACTTGTAAGCATAAACATCTATGGCATAAGTACCTCCACCCAACCGTGGCCTTACATGATGAATTATTTTGTAAATACATCATTAGATCTGCTAGGCTGGGATTTCTTATCTAAGACCATAAATGAGGTAAAATGAGCTCGTAATTTTATTTTCTGGAATTTCTTGCTCACTGGTTTAAGACATGAGATCCCTAAAACACGGGTAGCGTTTACCGTTTAGCTTCTACTAGGACTAAGGCAGGAAGCAAGAGCTTCTTCCTCCACGTGGGTACGGCGGGAACCACCCACAGAACCACCGGGCAGGCCGGCCTGGGAGAACTCAGCGCCCAGGGCCACCCATGCGCCCGGGTCGCTCTCCGCTCCGGCTGCGCCCCAGCTTCTGACGTGGGACCTCCCGGGGCGCCCGCGGCCACTCCTACCTCTGGTCCACCTCCTTCTGGAGCTCACGATTCCGTTCTTCCAAATGCTGCTGAAGCCGCTTTCTCTGCTGCTCTGGGGGCAGATGGCTGAAATCTTCCGTCGCCACCGCCTGCGAGGCAGAAAGGACCGAATTGGGGGCCCTGGCACCGCATGCTCCGGGGAGATGCCAAGGCCCCCTTTCTCCCTGGCGGCATTCTGGGGGTGAGGCCATGCATCAAGCAAAGCAGGAGGGGGACCAGCCGGCCGCGGAGAGCGAGCCCAGGTCCCCCCACCGGCCGGGCGCCGTGGCCAGCGCTCCGCCTGCGCCTCCCCGGCCCCACTTACCCCTCGGCTGCCGCGGAGGCTGCGGAAGGACGCCAGCCGGGGTTTGACCGACTTACTGATCTCACTCAGTATGGCCAGGGGGTCACGGCCGGAGCGGGGGGAGGGGGGTCCGTTAGGCGATACGGAGGGCAGGGGTCCCCCCAGGGGGGAAAGGGATGGGGGACGCGGCTACCAGCGAGGGCCGGGGACAGGTGGGTCAGGGATGCGGATGGGAAGATGTAGAAAACAGGACGACGGGCGGATGGATGGATGGATGGATGGACGGACGCAGATAAAGGAAAAACAAAACAGAGAAAGAAAGAAAAAAACGGTAAGAAAATCACAACTCGAGATGTAGAGTCACACGCAGAAAACACATGCAAAAGCAACACAAAACCCGGGGGCGGCGGGAGGGCGCCGACCGGACTGTGAGGCGGGCAGCCGGCTGTCCCCGCGCCCGCGGCCCGGGAATCTTGGGTCCAGTGACGAGGCCCGACTGCCCCTCACAGTCTAGAAGGCAGGGGAGGCCCCGGGGGGACCAAGGCTCGGACACAGAGGCCGGAAGGACAAGAGGAGAGCGGGGGTCAGAGGCTGGGAGCGGAGGGGGCACGGCAGGGCGGGCTGAGGTGGGGGGGTGGCAGGTGTCACCGGGAGTGTGTAAGCCAGGGGGCCCAGGAAGCCAGGCGGGGGCTGTGAAGCTGGGGCCACAGGTGTCCCGATCTCCCTCATCAAATGCCACCATCCAAGAGTAGAAGCTGTGGCGGTCAGCCCACCCCCGGGACACAGGCTCTCGCCAGCCCCCGCCCGCGTGGAATCCCTCCAGCTGGTCTCTGCGGCCGCCCGGCCAGGCTCGGCCTCGGGGGACGCCCAGCCAATCGGCCGCCCGCCTTCCTCTCCCTCCAGCCCGGGCCACCGGCCAAGGGGAAAATTCCTGCCCGGGACTCTGCGTTCCGGTGGCTGGGGCTCACTCAGTGGGGCCTCCGCTGTCCCCACCTTGCTGTCCCCCAGCCGACCCTCCCCGAGAGCGCTGTCCCCACCTTGTTCTTCTTGCTGAAGGGCCAGCGCTTGGCCCGGCTGCGGCCGGTGCCGCGGAGCTCAGGGCGCCCGTCGGAAGGGGTGCCCAGGCTGCTGTCCGAGGGCGCCCGGTTCATGGGCTGGCTGAAGTCTTCGAATTCCACATCCCCCGGGCGGGCGAAGCCTGACTTGTGCAGCTCCACGAGGACCTGAGAGTCCTGTAGGATGGACGGCGGCCAGTCAGGGGGCCCCCAGGGGTCCGCTCCTCGCCCCGGGGGACCCAACCCCGGCACCCACGTTCTTGGCATCCACGGCATCCGCAGCCACCTTCATGCCCTCCAGGCACTTAGCAATGATGGGCACCACCTGCAGCTCAGCCTCCGACAGGAGCCCGTACCCGGTGCCCAAGCGGGTGGCCCGGCGCTCATCCATGTCCTGAAGTTTCTGCAGGGGCAGAGACAGCAGGCGTCAGAGGATTCGCTCCCGGGCCGGTCTGTGTGGGAGGACAGAGCCAAGCACAGGGACCCCGCTGCCATCGCCCGGTATGACTGTCACTTTCTAGTTTTCTTTCAGCGCCGGAGCGGGCACTGCACCTAGAGTCTTGACGTATGTAGAGAAGTTGGTTGACTTTCGGGTTTTGTAGGAAGCTTGGCCTGGGAGTGTGAGGCACTCACATCAAATATCTGGGGCATCTGTGAGAAGTAGAAGTGCGCCTGGTCCCGGTTAAAGCGCTGCAGCTGCGCCGCATACTCGTTCTTGCTTTCTTCCGCCATGTGGCTCCGAAGGTGCGCTTGCTGCTTGGCCTGGGGGACGTCAAGGGGGAGGTGACGGACGGTGCCAGCGGCATCCTGTCCTGATCTCTCACGCCGGCCGGCCCCGGCCCCACACGCACCTTCTCCACATCAGCCTTGGTGGCATTGATGTCCTGGTCCAGCCGCTCGGCAGTCTGGGCCGCCTTCTCTGCCTCCCGGCAGTCTCGCTCAAATTTACGCTTACTCTGCGGGGGACAAGGAACCAGAGGGAAGCAACTGTTGTCCCCAAAACAGGGGACATGGAAAACTGAGATAGGGGAGTGATCAGCCAGAAAGCGAGGGCACCAGGGACAAGGGGGCCTGAGGAAGTGGGAGTCCAGCCGGAGCCGCTGGGGTCCCTCCTGCCTCCCGGCCACCTCTGCTCACATTTTCCAGCTGTTTGAAGCCGTTCTCCAGCTGCTGCTGGGCCCGGCGCCCTTCCTGGAAGTGCTGGGGGGAGGAGAGGGAGGCAGCTCACGGGGGGCTCCTCAGGCAAGGGCTCCCTGCCAGCCCCGGGGGACCCCTCACCATCTTCCTCTCCTGCTTCATCTCCTGCGAGTACTTGGCCAGCTCGAGACACACGCGCACACTGAGGTTCTCAGCCACCAGCTCCCGCTGGCCGGCAAAATCATTCACCTCCTGCAGAAGCTGCACGAAGGACTGCTGCTGGCTGAACCTGGGCACAGGACGTTGAGGAAGGGGATCAGGCCCCGGGGACGGTGCGGTGCACCCAGCTCCAGGCAGGAAGCAGAGGGCAGCTCAAAGCACCGATCCTCCAGCCAGGGTAACGCTGGTCTCTGTCTTTTACCCTCCATGCTTGCGTCTGACACGTTTCAGACCTGGGAATTATTTTAGGCTTTCTAAGGAAATGCAACCCTTATACTATGTATGCCTCACTCCAGTGGGGCTAGGACCAGCATCTGCGACCAAAGCCCACAGCAACACGTGGTACTAGTCACCCTCTGGTATCCACAGAGGATCATATCCAGAATCCCCTGAGGACATTGAAATCTTTAATTTCTCAGGTTGCTTATTTAAAAGGTATAATTGAAGCTGGGAGTGGTGGCCCACACTGGTCATCCCAACACTACAGGAGGCTGAGACAGAAGGGTCACAAGTTGAAACCCAGGACGGGGGTGGGGTGGGGGGGATGTAGCACTGTAGTTCTGCGCGTGCCTGGCAAGTGCAAGGTCCTGAGTGCGACCCCTGGTAGTGTCAGGGCCAGACTGGGCAATTTAGCAAGACCCCTGTCTCAAAAAAGAAAATTATTATTTTTAAATGGAGGGTATAGTATTTGCAAAGAACCTATGCGATCCTTCCCTGGACTTTGTCATCTCTAGGTGACTTATAATACCTGATACAATCTAAATGTTATGACCATAATTGTCACACTGTATTGCTCAACGAATAACAAAGAAAAAGAAATAAGTTAGGATAGTTAGAAATAAGTTAACACCGACACAATATTTTTAGGGCAATATTTTTGATGTTTGGATATGGAGGGACAACTGTCCTCACGCTGACTGAGATAAAAGACTATAATTAACATCAAATTCATTCTGCCTGGAGGTTGCTATCTGACCAGTGAGCAAAACAAACAGGAAAGAAAGCAACTTTGGTTTCTAGAGCTTTTCAGCGTGCGGGATAAAGTGAAACGCTCTGACAGTTGCTGTGGGCTGGACATTGCCGTGACACGCACTGAGTATACTTCCATGCTAGGTACTAGACTGTCAGCCCCAGTGAAAAGGAGAAAAAGAGAGGCCTCCAATGACCCATGAGCCTCATACCACTCGTTTTACAACTATTGGAGCATCTTCAAACAGGTGGACAATCTGAGTGCGGTGGTCCATGCCTGAAATCCCAACGGTCTAGGAGGCTGAGTCAGGAGGATCGCAAATTCCAGACCAGCCCCAGAGAAGGACTTGGCCAGACCTCATCTCAAAATGAAAACAATTTTTTAAAAGGGCTGCCAAATGGTGCTCAGTGCGTGCAAAGGCTTTGGATTTAATCTCCATATTGGAAACCCCCCCTTCAAAATATTGAGGAAAGAAATTGAGTCACGTGCTCACAACCACTTTGCTACAAAGGAATGGATTTAGGGTTCCAATCAGGTCGTCTAGATCTTGTGCCCAGGTTTTTAGCTGCAGGTGCTTGGATACACGCAAGAGGCACGAGGTGGGTGGCCAGCAGGGGGAGAAGGACAGGGACCCCTCGGTCTTACTTGGATTCCGGGTCATCTTTGGTAGGTCTCTTAGGCAGGTATTTTTTCACCAGGCTCCTAAAGGGAGGTAGGGGCAGAAGGCTGAGCCCGCAGCCCTCTCGTTGCGCCCCCGTGACCCCAGGCCGCGTCCACCCCCGGGGTCTCACCGCAGCTGCTTCGCATAGGCCTGTTCCACCTCCGTGCGTTCTTTCACGAACTTCACGTATCTGTCCAACAGGTCTAGCCCCCACTGCGTGTGGCGCTCGAGCACCTCAAACTGGTCCTGATGTGGGGCATGAGGTGGGGAGGGCCCGGTCACAACCTTCCCCGGGACCCCCGGCCCACCGTCCCCGGCCCCCGGGCCCTGGAGCCTCACTCCGGGAGCGCGGAGCAGGCGTGGCTTCCCGGCGCCGCCCCGGCAGGCGCGGGAGGGGAGCAGGAAGCTGGCGGCAACCCCTTCCCCTTCCCGGGATGGGCCCCAGCCGGACACGGCAGGGCCTGGGTCTGCGGACCGCCAAGAGGGCTGCGGAACGGGGCAAGGCCACTCCTCCTGCCTCAGCTCCCCTAATCCCCCCAGATTCCGGAAAATCCGGCCGGCCTGGCGTGAGTCAGGGCCAGAAGCGCAGGGGAGGGGGAGTGGGGGCGCTCGGAATGGCCAGGGGCGGGCCCCGAGTTCCCCGAACCCCATGCGCCTGGATGGGTGACTCAGTTTCCCCCAACGGCTCCACTCCACCTCCCGGGGCTGGAGGGGCCAAGGCGATCCCGCGGCTCCGCGGGAACCAGGGATTCCACCGCCCTCCCCGGGGAGGGGTCAGAGGTCCAGCTAGGAGAGGGGGAAAGTTCTGGGGTTTCCTGGGTGAGCGCGGCGACCGGGCAGCCCCGCCCTGCGCCTGGGGCCAGCGGGGAGGCAGGGTGGGGGCTGGGGCCGAGCCTGCAGCCCCCACCCCGGGGCGCCCCTAGGTACAGTCCCAAGAGACCGCAAGGCGGTCGGGACCGGCTGGCCCACGTGGGGACGGGGAGGCCCGCGCCCCCTCCCCCTCCGCGACGGCCGGGCGGCGGGCAGGGACCCAGGGGCAGTAAGATAAGCCTGGCCGGCCGGCCCGGGTGCCCAAAATAGGTGACCTCGCCCGGCTGCCCCGGCCTGGTCCCGGGATTGCTGGCTGCCTTCCTAGCCAGGCCGTGCCTCAGTTTCCCCGCGCCCGTCCTGCAAGATCTCTCTCGGCTCGAGACTGCCAGAGAAACTCCGAGGGAAGACAGAGCAGAGGGCGGGGATCCAGGGTCAACGCAGGGAAAACGTGGAGCCCCCGCCAAAGTACGGCGGGGACAAAGCGGCTCAGGTCTGGATCCCAGCGAGCCAGAAGTTGCAGCCGGGCCGATCGGACTCACCCATAACTCAGTGCCCCAATCCATGCTGCTCCAGGCGCCGCCGAGGCCGCCGCCGCTGCCGCCGCCGCCGCCGCGCCCGGTCCCCGCCGCCCGCCGTCCCCCGCGGGGAGATTCAGCCCAGGGCGACACGCCCGGCCCCGCCCCAATCGGGGCTCGCCACGCCCACCCGCCTCTCTGCCACGCCCCTTTGCGTTTTGCCACGCCCCAAGCTGGCGCCCTGGGGGCGGGCCCCGGGGAGGCGGGAGCTAGCCGCCTCTCCGCCCCCTCTTAAAAGAATATTGCTTCCCGACGCCCCAGGCGGACCCTAAACGCCCTCCGTCCATTTTCCTCCTCTGGTGCTCTTCTCATCCGGTCTTGTCTTCCTTTCTACTTTTCCCTCACAACCATTCCTTAAAGGGCCTAGACGGTTAAAGCCCAAAGCCGAGTCCTTCCCCCACTCCGCGGAGGGAGAACCTGAGGTCGCCTGGCTCTGGATGGCTGTCCCGGCTCCAGGCGTCTACGTTCGTCCCACTAATGGTGTGGTCTCTCCGGCCACAGGGCGGATGGAAGACTTCGATCCAGCCCAGCGAGCCTCCTCCAAGGCCGGGTCCATTAGCGCCCCCACCGCATCCTGCCTTCCCTTCCCCAGAGTCTCCGCTGGGAACTGAGGGCGAACTGTCCTTGGGGCGCTAGTCCCACGTCTTTCCCCGGCTTCTGTTCTGTTCATGTTGGCGCTTGAACATTTTCTAGCCTCCTGCTTGCAGGACCAGTTAGGTGTAAAGATCCGCACTGGCTCTAGGATGCCAGCGGCCCCGCCCCGAGAGACACTGGGGCCCTGGGGCTTGGAAGTCTGCTTTCTCACCTATAAAAATCCTTTCGCACCTCGTAAATCCCTTTGCCTTGAGGCTCTGAGATGAAAGAGAAGAGCCTTCTGTGGCTCCTTTCCCCCATCCTCCCCTGCCTCCGGCGGTTACAAAGGCGACCGAGCGCCCTGCTGGGGCTGCGGAGGAGTATAGACCCCGGACCCGGTCCCCTCTGCAGAAGGAAGCCCGGGCGCCCACGTTGGAACTGCCCCCCCTGCTGGCGGCATGTAGGTTAGAAAGCTTCTGGTTGCAAAATAGGGTTCTTGTGGCTCCATATGAGTTTGCAATGCAGCCAAGCAAAATTCTGGGCTCCACTCTGGTGAGAGATTGAAACTAGATTTGGAGTTCAGACCCGGTCAGCACCGTGGTTAAGGAAGGGGAGATTGGTACCTTAGCAGAACAGTCAGAGATACAATAGGGATCAGGGGTCAGGCCTACTCCAGAGCGGGGTTCTCAGCCAGATATTAGGGTTCAGTATGTCTGAGTGGTGGAGGATGGTGGGGCCACAGGGGGAGATCAGGGTTTTAGGCTGATGTTGGGGCTCAGCTGCAGAAAGGGTTTAAACTTGGGATCTGGGCAAGTCTCCAAATCCCTCACTTTGGGACAGTAGCTTTAGTCTAATGGGTCAGCTCAGAGTCATACGCCATCCTAGGGTCAAGATTTAACCTAGAATCAGAGTTAGGCCTCTCTGAGAACCGGGAAAATTAGGAGAAACGAACAAGCTCCGACCGATGCAAGTGTTTACCAAAAAAGCCCGAGCTCTGGCCTTAAGCCTTGTCCCCAGGGTAACAAGGGGACGTTCTTTGGGGATAGTGGGAAATGTAGTTCATTGGCGCCGAGCGAGTCTGCTCCCGCTGAGTTCTGGGAAATGTAGTTCCGGACCATTAAGAGCCAGGAGAAGAAATTCCACTTTCAGGACCGGATATCGGAGTCATAATTATTGGTTTACTGAACTGTTTATCAGATCACATCCGGGACAATGTTTCTAGTGATTGGTGGGATTCGTAGCTGCTTCTGTCCATCTAATGTCGTGCAAGGGCGTGCTTGAAAAAGTCTGTTCGATGATTGCTTGAACTGGATGGAAACGCCTTCTAATTGGGCTCGACGTGCGGTGATTGGCTCAAGGGTAGGCGGGCTTAGGAGCGTCAGAGGCGGTGTCAGAAGAGGCGGCAGCTCCAGAGATGGCTGAGAACGAGAGGAGGGGGCTTTGCTGCTGGGACCCCGCAGAGTGGGGGCAGCGGTTTCTTCTGCTGCTGTTGGTGGGCAGCTGTTCGGGGCGTATCCACCAGCTGGCGCTGACGGTGAGGCCCGCCGTGCGGCGGTCTGAGGCAAGGGGCGTAACTTTGTCCGGGAGAAGCCCCTGGCTTGGAGTGGTCTGGTCCGACCTCCCCCGCTCCTTCTGCGACGTGGAGCGGTCCGACGCCCCCTGCGTCCAGTCCCAGAGTGGTCTGTCCCGAAATCTCGCTGGGAGCTGGGGTTGGAGCCTGGAGGAGCACTTGGGAGCCGGCCCTGTCCTTCGGGGGCGGGGCTCCATCTCTCGGGACCCTCTAACCCTTTGGCCCTTTAAATTCTTGGGGTCCGTTTGAGAATGCTACGGGCCCTTGGCGCCATTTGGAAGTCTCTGGAGGTCTCTCGAGTGAGATCTGTGCATTCACTGAGATCTTGGCGGCTCAACTGAAATCTTAGGACCCTGGGGGCTCAGTGGAATCTGAAACTTTCCCAGGCGACGAAGGACGGGCAAATCGAGAGGAGTAACAACTCTCGGGGTGGCCACCCAGCGCGTGGCTTCCAGGTGCCTCAGGGTTTCACTTCCTGAACTCAAAAGCCTACTTGGAAGCTCCAGGGCCATCTTGTCCCTGTCTGGGACTGATCAGTCAGGGGACAGAGCCTCCAGGGAGGCCTTCCACCCTCTCATCACCCCTGCCCTAAGTAAAGGGGCTCGAGAGGCTCTCGGGGGGACCTCGTGCGCTGGAACCTTGGCGCTGGGCTGGTGGGAAAACGTCTGAGCTGCCGCTTTCTGCTTTGTCCCCGGCAGGGGGAGAAGCGAGCAGACATCCCGCTCAATAGCTTCGGCTTCTACGCCAATGGTTCCCTGGAAGTGAACTTGAGCCTGTTGCGGCTGAGCCCCCAGGAGACCGAAGAGAAGTCGCCGTTGGTGAGGGTTTTGGAGCAGCCTGGGGCTGAATGCAAACGTTTCCCGGCCCTGCTCTGCACCCTTCCCCTCGCCCTTGTGATTGTGAGCAAGTCGTCTAGCACCTCCTGTGTGCCCGCGAGGGGGAGGATGTCTCAAGTGAAAGATGCTAGACATTGTTCTTAATAGTTCCTAATATTTGAGGGGTGGATACTAATAAACAAGATGGCCCCAGTTAATGAAACCAAAGTGAACATCCAGCATGTATTGACGGTAGTAGGACCAGTGGGGTGGCGTAGCCATCTCCACGGATCTGTTCTCCCATAGCAGCCCTCCAGGAAGCCTGTGCAGATAGGCTGCATCCGGTGTTGTAGGGATGGCCACGGGCTAGGAATGGCTGAGAAGTCACCAACCTGGCCAGGTTTAAATCTGGTGTGTTAAATTCCAGAGCCCAGAGCAGGAAGACGTCAGCATTTTAAGCTGAGGAATGGAAGGAAGATGGGTGATCAGAGGTCTCTGATGTCCCTGTTTGGTCCCATTGAGTGGTTGACATTCACACAAGGTCTGGGATCTGCCATTAGGTGTCAGGCTCGATTGTATTGCTATGAAGAGTGGCCTCCTGCTGGTCTCTTCTGCAGTCCCTGTGCCTTCCCTTCTTTCTCCCACCAGGTGGGGTTCAGTGTGAGCAGAGCCCGATCTGGCAGCCTGCGATCTTACTCCGTGAGTGGGGGAGTGAGGAAGTGTGTGGGGTGCAGGGTGGGGGGGGCTATCTCACTCCTGTGTCTGGAGCCTGTTAGCTGTCACAAGTGGGGGCAGGAAATGATCCTTCGGGAAGAGGGAGGAAGGTGGGGGAGGGGGCTGGGACCACAGGACACTGGAACCCCAGTTCCCTCTGCCTACTCCCAGGCCCAGGATTCCCGGGAATGCCCTCTCCAGAGAAACAGTAGCAACTTCATAGTCCTGTTCCTCATCAACACCAAGGATATGCAGTGAGTTGGGGGCGAGGGGTGGTTAAAGAGCCACGTCAGAGCAGGGCACTGCGGTGCACTCCAATCATCTTAGCACTCTAAAAGGCTGAGGCAGGAGGATTGCAACCTCAAGACAGCCTGGGCAACTTAATGACTTGGCCTTATCTTCAAATGAAAAATTAAATAAAGGACCAGGGCGTAGCTCAGTGCAAAGCCTTAGGTTCAGTGCCCTGAACTGCAAAGAAAAAGAAGCAACGACAGCAAAAAACCCTCATGGCCATCTTCTCCTGGATGTGACCCGTACCTGTCCCTGAGCTATCAGGCAGAATGACCCCGCTGAACCCCCTATAGATAAAGACACTCACATTTTAGTGTTACCTTCAAGCCTGCATGCTGGAAAGAGGGAAAGTAGGAGGCACACAGAATGTGGGAGGGGTCTCTGATCGGAAGACCTGGACACAGAAGACCGTTATGCGAACGAATGCTTCTTGTGCCCCCTGGGGTGTCCTGAACTCTTCAACACATAGGAACTCATTGCTTTATGCTGTCATTGTCCCCATTCTTCAGGTGTCAAACCTGAGCCCCCAGGTCACTCTGGGGACTTAGTCAGACTGAGGCGGCCTGGTGCCAGGGTCTCACAGTACTATGGGACCTCACTGAACATACAATGTGTTTTCCTTAGTGAGATACTTAAATAGACATGGGAAGTAATGGGCACAGGAAATGACAATCACCGTGTGGGCAGCGTACGTGCGTGTCCGAGGTACATCCTATGAAGCAGGTAGATGTACCTTGCTGGGAAGTGGCTAGATCTGGAACTTGACGACCACTGACAGTCAGACACTGTCCCCCTCGATCTCCCTCAGGGTCCAGGTACAGAAATATGGGGCACAAGAGAAACTGTTCATCTCTCCCGGGCTTCTCCCCAGAGTGCCTCCCACACCTGGGCTCCTGAAGGTGGAGCACACAGCCACACCCCAGGAGGATGGCGGTGAGTCTGGTGGGCAGGGGAGGGATGGCAGGGTCCACATATGTCTCCACTATTTTCTGTTATCACTTGATCTCATAAAATCATTCACCTCTCTCCTGCAGGAAACTCCACAGCTGGCAAAGCCAAGGCTAAACCTACAGGGTCTCAGGTTTGGGAAGCCGGGCTAGGCAGGAGGAAGGTGTAGCCTAGAGGGGTTCGGCTCCCAGGCCCAAGGCCCACTGACGATCGCCATGTCCCCTCAGGGTCCCACTGAGAAGAACAAGGACCTGGTGCTGAACCTGGGCCACCTCAATGACTCCTACAACTTCAGCGTGAGTGTCTGTAGCACCCGCTGCCCCACCTCTGTCAGAAGGGGGCCCCCACTGATTCCTGTCCCCTGCAGTTCCACATGGTGATCGGCTCCCAGGCGGAGGAAGGCCAGTACAACCTCAACTTCCACAACTGCTACAACCTGATCCCCGGCCGGGAACGCCCTTTCGACCTCACGGTGAGCGGCCCCACGGGCCTTGGGCTCAGGGGTGCTTGCCGTGGCCAGACTGTGGTTTAGCTGTTCAAAACCCTCCAGGTCACTCTGGGGACTTAGTCAGTGGTTCCAGCGCCTGTCTCACAAGTGCAACATCCTGAGTTTGACTCCAGTACCAAAAAATATTGCCAGGTTACCTAGGACTTGTGATCCCCCTGTCTCAGGTATTCTGAGTGATCCAGAGGTGATTTACAATCGACAGGAAGGCGGGCATAGGTTCTGTGCAAGTACTTTGCCGTTTTATGAAAAGGACTCGAGAATGTCCAGTTTCGGTGTCCACCCCGGAGCCATCCCCTAAGTATGCGGAGGCTCAGGGAGCGGAGTCACCAGCCAGGAAATGAGAGAGCCACAGGCCTGAAGTCACAGCTTTCGGAGACCGAGACCGGAGCCTGGGCCACATGACTGGCTGCCCTGTCCCCAGGTGTGGATCCGAGAGAAGAACCCCGAGGGCTTCCTGTCTGCGGCAGAAATTCCCCTCTTCAAGCTCTACCTGATCATGTCCGCCTGCTTCCTGGCGGCCGGCCTCTTCTGGGTGATCGTGCTATGCAGGAACACGTAATGTCCCCGCCCCGGCCCCACACCACTGCCGAGCCTCCCTCCCCTTCCTGCCCCTGAGGCTCGTCCCACCCGTGTCCCCCTGCTCCAGGTACAACGTCTTCAAGATCCACTGGCTCATGGCGGCGCTGGCCTTCACCAAGAGCGTCTCGCTCCTGTTCCACAGCGTGAGCGTCATGGGCGGGCATCGGAGGGATGGACTGGGAGCCCCCTGTGCCTGCCCCGCTGGCCCTCTGTCCATCCTGCCGGTCCCTCCGTCCCACTCACCTCCTCCTCCGGGCAGGCTGCGTGCTGGTCCAGCCAGGACGCCATTATCTTAAGCTCCCACCGTGGCCATCCCTGCAGTGACTGCCCGTTTCTGAGTCACCGCTTCATCACACTTTGAACCGTCAGCTCATTCGGTTTCTTGTCTCCATCCCACGTCATGGCCCCTGCTCCTGACCCCCGCCATCCACACACCCACCCTCCATCCGCCGGTCTGACTGTCCATCCGTCTGTCCGCCTCTAGATCAACTACTACTTCATCAACAGCCAGGGCCACCCCCTCGAAGGCCTCGCTGTCATGCACTACATCACGCACCTGTGAGTGCCCCGCTGCCGGGCAGGCGGGGAGGCGAGGGGGCCGGGCTGGGCCCCCACCTCCTCACCACGCTGCCCGTCGCTCCAGGCTGAAGGGCGCGCTCCTCTTCATCACCATCGCCCTGATCGGCTCGGGCTGGGCCTTTGTCAAGTACGTCCTGTCGGACAAGGAAAAGAAGATTTTCGGGATCGTGATTCCCCTGCAGGTGCATGTGCAGAGGCCCCGGAGGAAGGTGGGCAGGGGCAGGGCTTTGGCTTGGGTGCCACCCACCCACCCCCGCACCTGCTGTCCAGGTCCTGGCCAACGTGGCCTACATCGTCATTGAGTCCCGGGAAGCGGGATCCAGCGACTACGGGCTTTGGAAGGAGATCCTGTTCTTGGTGGACCTCATATGCTGCGGGGCCATCCTCTTCCCAGTTGTCTGGTGAGGGCCCCGCCCCCGCCTCGGGCCCCTTCCCCAGGCACCGGGCAGCCAGTGCTGACCACTCCGTGTTCCCTGCCTGCCCAGGTCCATCCGGCACCTCCAGGACGCCTCTGGCACAGATGGGAAGGGTGAAGCTCCCTCTTCTCTGGCCCAGCCCTCTCCCTGCCCCTGCCCTCCCCCCCTGGGATCCCCTTCCAACTGTGTCCACGCCTGGCCCCAGGACCCTCCCCTTATCCGGACCTAATCCAGCCGTGTGCCCCTGTAGTCCTCTTCCTATACTCTGGCTCCACCCCGCGCTCACCCTTGTAGACTTTCTGCCCCAGGGACGTCCGGCCTGCCTGCCCTGTCCCCGCCCTCGCCCCTCTGCCCTCTCTGAGTGACTCCTGTCCCCTCTGTGCACCCTCCTCAGTGGCGGTGAACCTGGCCAAGCTGAAGCTCTTCCGACATTACTACGTCATGGTAGGAGCGCCGGCGGCCCCATCCCCACCCCACCCCCGGGGGTCCCCAGCCTCTCCACGCCCTCGGCCTTTCTGCCCCACAGGTCATTTGCTACGTCTACTTCACACGCATCATCGCCATCCTGCTGCGCGTGGCCGTGCCCTTCAAGTGGCAGTGGCTGTACCAGGTGAGCCAGGCAGACTGGCCTGGGCCGACAGTGGAGGGGGTATACCTGACCTCCGACTGCCCCTGTGTCCCGCAGCTCCTGGTGGAGGGCTCCACGCTCACCTTCTTTGTGCTCACGGGCTACAAGTTCCAGCCCGCCAGAGACAACCCGTACCTGCAGCTGCCCCAGGAGGACGAGGAGGACGTACAGATGGAGCAAGTGTAAGACCTGAGCTAGACAAGATGGTGTGGAGCCCAGGACCAGGGCAGATGGGGGCGGGGCTGAATCTGGGGGGCGGGGCTGAGCCAGCTGGGGCCCCCTTGAAGTGGGGCTGGGCCCAGCTGCAGAGGAGGAGTCGGTGGGCTGGAACTGTTGCTGATTCTGGAGTAGCTCTAGGGCCAACATTTAGGGCAGCTGGAGGCTGCTGGAGAGTGATATATGAGGGCAGAGCGCAGCGGCTCTGTACGTGGGAACTGGGCTGATCCGAGGCAGGGTTGGGCCACTGGAAGGACAGCCCATAGCTCAGAGGGTGGGGTGGGTCACGGTGCCCTCCAGCTCCTGGACGCGTCTTGCTGTTTCCGGCAGGATGACGGACTCTGGGTTCCGGGAAGGCCTCTCCAAAGTCAACAAAACGGCGAGCGGACGAGAGCAGTTGTGATCATCGCCCCTTCTAAGCCCAGCTGCCATCCGTCGTCCTGTCTTCTGTATCAGCCCAGAGCGAGCGCAGGGAGCTGGTGGGGCCTGTGCAGACGAGCTGGCCGCCTTCCCGCGAGGGGCCCGTGCACTCGCCCAAGTCCTGGGCAGCCCCGTCCTGGCCGCAGGACCTCCCTGCGCTTTCCACTGTACAATAACGACCGATCTGTTTTTGCTATCGGAGCGTCTTGGCTTTTTGGGGTTGAGGTCCAAGGCGGAGGTTGTGTTTACGGTTTAAAACTCTGTATCTACCGGTGGGGCGTCCAGCGTCCGTGCAGTACACTTTCAATAAAGACTCGTGGAGCGGCTAGTGCCCGCTAGGCCCTCTGCCAGGAGCCAGGACAGCAGTGACCAGACCTGCTCCCCAGCCCTCCAAAGGCTCACAGCCCTCAGGGTGGCGTCACAGGTGTCGCCAGCCAACTCTGTCACTGAGCCCTCACACCTGTGGCAGGGTCCAAACCGGGCCCTGACCAGCTGGAAAGGTCAGAGAAGTTGAAGAGACGTGGAGAACGGATTCACACCCGGAGGAGGGTCCGGCACATCCATCGTCCCAGCATTGGGAGGCTGAGGCAGGAGGATGGAAGGTTTAGCCCAGCTTAGGCAACTTAGTGTTTTTGCACGACCGTGTCTCACGGTAGAAAATAATAAGATGGGTAGGTATGTAGCTCAGAGCAAAGGCCTCAGTACCAGGAAAAAAAAAAAAAAAAAAACTGGCAATACCCAAAGATCCACAGGTGGCCGAGACTGCAAGTAGAATAATAACAGCTCACATAGTAACTGCTGTGTGCCGCGCCCTGGGTAAGGTCTTGGGGCTGAGTGACTTGCGCCATCGCATAGTTCATGGTTGCGAGGGATCCAGGCTCAAAGCCAGACACTACGCACTGCGTGCATCACCCCTGTGCAACTGCATGCGGCGGGACCATCTGGCTGCCTGCTGCTGTGTGACCCTGGACCACTGGCTCAGCCTCTCTGCTTCCCAACACGGAAGATGGGATGGACTGAGTGACAGTGGGTGTCAGTGGCTGTGCACGGAGCCTGAGCTGTGACCGGAGATGGGGGACCTGCTCGCTTAGGGACGGGGGCTCGATGTCCCTCTCCTCTTCCACCAGGGCACGGGGGACCCCTTGGAAAGGCAGTCCTTGGAAGGGGAACAGGCACCGGGCAGGGACAGGGCAGAGTGAAGGCTTCCTGTAAACGGAAGCAAATACAGCTGCGGTCCACGTTTGAAAATAGCCCAGACAGATGGAGAAGGAAGCGGGGAGGCCTGCAGAGGGGCGGAGCCCGGGCTGGGGAAGGCTCGGGAGGAGCCGGCAGAAGCCCTAACTTAGATACATTTGGAGTTTTCTGCTAGGGGCCATAGAAGCCACCGACGAGGACTATGACCTCGTAGAGCTCGATTTCTCCCCTGTGCATATTGCAGCAGGTGGAGTCGTGGTCACCCCTTCCCCAGAGTTACATGTGCCCTAATCCCCAAGGCCTTCCATGGAAAGGAGACTTAAGTGGAAGACCTTGAGATGGCGGTTATCCCAAGAGATGTGGGTACTCCTCCCGCCTCAGCCTCCCAAATGCTAGAACCGCAGACACGCACCACCACGTTCGGGTAAATATGTTTTGTTTTAAGCTGCCAAGTGTGCAAGAGGTTTATTACACCACAATAAGGGACTCAGCAAAACAGCTTGTTACAGACGAGCTGAGTCCACCCAGCTCTTATCAGCTGCAGGACTACAGGGAAGGGACCAGGGCGCACAGAAGGGCCACTGCCAGAGCCCTTCACTCACACGGTGCAGACTGATGTCTCCTGCAGCCTGTGGGGGCGGTGGGCATGTTGAATAGAAAAATCAAGTTGCTGCCTGTCTTTGCTGTCATCAGCACATACGCATGTTTTATTCTGGGGTCCCTTTCGTCTGTGGGGTACAGACCTGACCCCCCCTCAATGGAGGCCTGAAGCCCTATAGACACAGTGCCCCTTCCTAACACACACATACCTCTGCCAAGTGCCACTGATACATTGGGCACAGCTAAAGGTTAACAACAGTGCCTACTCATACGATAGGAGGATTATAAAATGTGTTATGTCCATGGATGAATGTAATTACATACTGCAAACGCGTACCAACAATAAATAAAACAGAACAATTCTAATAACACTGTAATAATAGCTCTCTCAAAATATCTTACTGTCCTTTCACCTTGTCACTTACAGGAACCACATCTTCACATCCAAGTTCTCAGCATCTCTATTTCTGTGGTTCAGGGGGTCATCATTAAATAAAATAAGGTTTACATGAACTCAAGCTCTCTGATTCCTCAATAGTCAGTCTAATAGTATGACAGCCACTAAATGACTAACAGAAAGGCAGCATCCACAAGGTGGATACACCGGAGAAAAGAATGATTCGGCTCTAGGGAGGGATAGAGTACAATACTGGGAGATTTTTTCATATCCTTCAAAAAATGCACAATTTAAAACTTTAAAATGGCTTATTTCTGGAATTAGTAAGTTTTCACTCTACTGTCCAGGGTGGCTCCAGGTATCCTCCTGCCTCAGCCTCCTGAGTAGCTGGGACAAAAGACAGGAGAAAGGAGATGCTGGGAGCAAGATTCCAGGCAGGGGCTTGGTCAACATCTGGGTCCAGGGACAAGGCAGAAAGATTCGGGGTGGGAAGGGTGTGGCCATCGCCAAAGTCAGGAAAAGGGGGAGAAGCAGCAAGTGTCCCCAGAAATATAAAAACAAAGCACTCAGTGTGTGCGCATCACACAGTGCTGTGTTTACCTGGTGTGGCTGGATTCTCACCCCAGACTAGACAGGAACTTCTGTGGCTGTGGATCTGCAGTTTCAAGAAGGAAGAGAGGCTGGGACAGGGGCCGGGGGGCGCTGGGGGGGCCCTGAAGACCTGGAATCCAAACTCCTGTCTATACCCTCCAAGAGCAGGGTTCATGGTACGCACAGAGTGTGGATGAAAAATCAGTGAGGGAGGTCGTGTTAGCTGGGTGGGGGAGCCATTTGGCCAGGTCAAGGTTACCCACAAGTTAATGAGTAATGAGGCCGCCGAAGGGGGTGAAATTCTGGGAAAGCAGTGTAGTGGCACCCGGTCCGGTCCTAGAGCTGGGGGAGCAGGCGTGCGGGGTCCCTGTGGCTCCCAGGCCTGGCTGTACCTCTGTCGCGGAAAGAGCGATGTTGGGGTGGTTTGGGAGGTGCCAAACCCAGGCAGTGAAGAGTCAGGGTGCTTGGGAACCTGCCCAGAAATCACTCCCACCTTTCTCAACGATCTCCAGTTAACGGTGCCAGACAAAACACAAGATTTCTGGTTAAATCTGAATTTCAGGTAAATAACAAGGACAATCATCTTTCGGTATTTTGGGGAAGTGGTTCCAGGATCCTGCAGATACAAAAGCGGTCCACAGACCCATCAGCAGATGAGTGGGCAAAGAAAGCGTGGCATATACACACACAGATGACTGTTGTGCCACAGAGGTAAACTTGAGTCATTTATAGGAAAATGGACTCATCTTGAGATTATTACATGAAAAAAAGTAGGTATCCAAGCTTAACAGTAGCGTGGGTTCATACTGGGCGTGGTGGGGCGCCCCTGTCATCCTAGGACTCGGGAGGCTGAGGCAGGAGGATCACCACTGGGGAGGCTGCGCTGCACAGTGACCTCAAAGTCAGCCTGAGCCACAAAGTGAGTTCGAGTTCAGCCTGAATAATGAGACTCTGTTTCAGGGGGGTTGAGAGGGTGGGGAGCATGGTTTCTTTTATACGAGAAGCCAAAGTTATAAATAAAGAGCAACATGAAAGCTACAGAATAGGAAACAGGGACAAAGATCTTAGGCAAAGAAGATGGAGGAGAAGGGAGGGAGAGGAGGGTATGAAAAGAAGGACAATGTGTTGTGCCTACACGTCCTCACAAGCTGTGTAAACACCGCACACTGTAAACATGTTCTAATGAAAAAATCGAAAGAAATAAAATCGCATGGGTATTGGCATAGAACACACACACCTTTTTCCTTAGATGGTCTCATGGCTGCTGTCATGTAAATGGTATGTGCCTAGTTGTTCCTTTGTACTGTCGAGGGACCACTAACAGAACGACACTCTCCCGTGTGCAGTGCCGGTGCTGTCATTTTTCCTGCATTTTCTGTGAGTGGCCAGTCCACAGATGGACAACGCAGAGGGCTGATCGCAGTTTTTGTTGTCCTTGTCATTTGTTTGCTACAGGAGACTGCGTTGTACCCAGGGCCTTTGTTCCGAGCTACATCCCTAGCATCTCCTTTTATAGTTTATTTTGAAACAAAGTCTCAGCAAGTTGCCCAGGCTGAGCTTGTGCCTGCGATCCTTCTGCCCCCATCTCCCAGAGGCCCGGATGATAGGCCAGGGCCGCTCCACCCAACCGTATCTCTTTAGCAGAAGTATGTTTTTCATCTCCTGTGAAGCACCAGGCGGTCTTGTCCTCCCTCTGGCCTGGGGCTGGAATGCTGGCCTGGGTGGGTCTGCTAAGTGGAAATCCCCTGACACGGCCTAGCTCCCACTCTGCTGGCTCATCTCGTCCACGCTTCTGGTCCAAACGCACATCCCCAGGGGAAGTCGCACGGCTGCAGAATTCCCCTCCCTTCCCTCCCAGCCCTCCGGGTCTCCAGTTCCCTCTCCTTGGCTGTCTTTGTGCAGATCATACCCGGGTCTCAACCCTCTGCCGCTAGACGCCAGCACCGTGGACATGACTGGCACCGAACATCGAACTGATGGCCCATCACGTCACTCATGGGGCTTCCAGGCACCGAGCTCCCCCCACCCATGTCGAGAGTTTGCTGCAAGTTTGAGGCTAGCGTGGGCTATATAGTGAACTCAAGGCTAGGCTGGACTACACATTTGGGCCTTGTCTCAAAAAAGAAATCAACCAACCAACCAACCAGAAAAGTGTGGTATGTGTGCACCACCGAGTACTATTCTGCCATGAAGAAGATTAGACCTGAGCCAGCCTGGCTGTGATCCCTCAGCTCGGCTTTGCATAGAACCTGCAGGTAGCTCCAGACGGGGGAAGCTGAACTGTGTAGCAAGACAGAAGTCAAGGCTAGAATTAGTGTCAAACCACGAAGCCCGGTGCCAGGGTCTGAGGAAACCTGGAAATGGATGTATTGGGTGAAGAAGTAAAGAAAGACATAGAGGAAGTCTTGGGGGGGTCATCTGGGTTCAATTTCAAAAGCCCAACCTCAGTTTTGCAAACAAGCAAGTATTTCTTCC